>WAAD01029591.1:30893-131203 GCA_013389945.1 Fregata magnificens
TTTTTTTTTTTTGGTAAGTTAACACTATGTCTATTTTCTTTCTCTCTAAAATGGAGTGATCTGACTGATTCATTATCAAGTCACAAGCAATATGGCCTCACAAAAGAGAATCTCAATCAATATAGGGTCATTAACCATCAGAAGTTATGCAGACAAATCCCACGGTGAATTATGAAAATGAAGCTCAAACCATACTCAGCACAAATAATGATTACATAGTTATTTTAACTGAATTAGAGAAAATAAATCTGCTGCAAAACCCAAATCCACCACAGAATTCTGTAAATCCACAAAAGCATAGTCCGTAACTCTATATGTTACAAGCTGTTTATTTTTATCCATTTATGTCAGTAAAATATATAGATCAAATAGTAATGAAATCTTAACATACTCCAATGTTAATATTTGAGCTATGTACTTTATTGGACCACGCTGATGAAAATAAACATCTTGTAACATATTGAGTTGCATACCATGGTTCTGGTTTTTTGTACAGAAATTAGGATTATACAGAATAACAGATGGAAGACCTGGCAAAAGAATTGTTTCTGAATACCACTTTATTATTTTATATATTCCGCTATATTTAAAACAGAAAGAAAAACAGGAATAGGACAAGCACAACAGATCACCCTCTTTTGCCTGCAGCTCATAAAGAAGGCCAGTGGAAAATTGTGGGGGCAATTTGGGGAGAATTTTGTCATTTTCTGTGGAATGCTGTGGATTTTAATATATTCAGCCCCGGAGGCTTCTTCGGAGTTACCCACAGAGCAGTCAATGGCGTTTAGTGAGGAGCTAAAGGCAGCAATCAGAAGAAAACAAATATTACAACTCGCAATCTGAGGCCTGTAATTTTAGTCTAAACAGAGGAGATAGCTACCGTCATTAAATATTACAGGGTAAGCGGTGTTCCTTTTTCGCTCAATATAAAAGGAAAATCCTTCCTTTGCAGAAATTATTCTCCAAAGCCAAAAGCATGGCTGGAGACTTATCATTTGATAATGTTACAATTTTGTCAAGTTTATTGTTTGTACAGTTCTCCTTAGAAAACATCAGCACCTCCAACTCACTTTTAGTACCTATACATAGTCTGCACCTATAGATCCTTGAAAAAAAAAAGGGGGGGGGGGGGGTATTNAACAGACTGACTGCATTCACTAATTTTATTTTCTGTCTTCTGTAACCAACCCAAAGACCACAAGTACAAGAGAGAGCCTGCAATTCAAGGAAAAATTCTGCACAAACAAATTTTTAAAATTAAAATCAAACACTCATCTAAGGAAAGGTTCGTTTTAAGTCTGTTTTGTTTAAGTTCTTATGCTGTTTCTTCCCCAGGCTACCCACACTTCTACCTATTATTATTACTAAAGGTGTTGAAGAACTGGAGTCCTAATGAGCCATAAAGAACATCACCTCCTGAGAATATGAATGGATGCTCCTTCTGCAACCTGAAAGGTCACAAAAGAGTTGGACCAAGTACCCTGCTGTGCAGGAATGCCTAGATGGGAAGCTACCTCTGCTCCTGCCTCCCACACCTATTCCACCAGTCCTCAGGACAGGCAGAGGACAGAGGCATGGCCAGAGAGCCCTTGCCTTCTGGTAGCTCCCAAAAATCACAGATCCCCTGAGGACTGCTGCAAATGGCTTTATATTAAATCAAGTATCTGGCAGCCTTACAGACTAGGGGAACAAAGATGCACAAAGCCAATCTGGGGGCTGCGCTCTGGCCCGCTGGCAAGCACAGCCTGGCTGGCTTGCCAGGCGGTGGGCCAGGACCTGATGCTTTGGCAAAGTACAGTGATGGTGTGCAGAAGCTATAAACGAAAGCGAAGGATTAGTCAGCAAGAGGACTATTGCAAGTCCCCTTTTTAAACATCCTGATGTGACTAAGAAGCATGGTCTCCATTTTTCAAGGGAAAATGGTAACCTTAGAGCCCAAGTCTCATTAACTATGAGCTGGCTCAAGGGTCAATATGCAGGCTGGAACATCAGTAAACACAACCACCTTTGCGGGGAAAAGGGAATCCCTTTGAAATCATTTTTGGTGTCTCCCTCCTCTAGGCTGTTCAAAATAATAGTATTTACACATATGTTTGCCCAGCTTTATCCAATTCTGCCTCTGCAACGGACCAGAACTCCTTGGCAATTAGCAGAGCTGTGCCCTCCCACGTACAGAGCTAAGTTTAAATTTTACATTCCCTGAAATGACTGTTATTCTAACAAAGCCTGGGGTTGAGTTTTCCCCTGCTCTGGAAAGTTTAGTTTTTATGCTTAATAAACTTCAAAGGACTAAGTAACTGATAAATTACATCCTTAAACAATCTGAACAAAATGCTGCACCGTGGAAGCTTCACAATTGTCATGCACGGCAGCACTGCTCAAGCTGGATGCTCATGCTGGCCACATCCAAATCGAGGACTGCTTTCTTCTCTCATACAAGTCCCTCCCAGCCATCTCAGTGACTATGAACTTCCTGAGGAGCCAGGGAAGGGCAGTGCTTGGCAGTGCTTTGCTTATGGCTGCTGTTCCTACCAAAAATGCCTGCCTTGGCTGCTTTTACACAGCGATTTTAACTCTGAAAGGGCTCGTATGTGCTCCCGGTTAGTAACGTGTCCATGACCGGGGCACATGAGAAACAGAAAGGCAGATAACAAAAGGTATGAAAATGAAAATTCCCCATAAACATTCAGGAGCAAAGTGTTGGGTTTTTTTAAGGGCATGGAGCTATGGTGGCGTTAGACAACAAAGACCCTGCAAAAGCTTTAACAAATGTCCTGAGCACTTTCGTTTCACACTTTTGATTAGTTCAGCTTCAGTTTCCTGACGTAAGCTGACCTGCTCCAGCAGAAAACATACAGAAGACAAAGAACCTTTGCTGCTTTAGTTCTCCAATTTGTTTTTCCCTACTCCTACCAGTATATACATCCCTCCCAGTGCCTGCCACATTTCTAAAAGTGCAGGATGCTCCAGGCTCACCCATTAATCAAGGCAATTGCACAGGCCAGTCTCATCTCTGACAGCTTCCCATTCCAACGCTGGCTTCAGTTTTAAAGTAGTCTTCTGGTTCGCAGACCCCTCCCACAACTTGCTCCAACCTACAGCTTCACAATCCTAGAGCTGGGCCCACTGGAAGCCAGGAGCTTTGAAAACCTCCGTGACATCTTTCCCAATCAGCAGAATTTGGAGTTAAGCAAGAGACTGGCCTGCCCAGGGACGTGAGAGCAGATCTGATCTGGTTCCTATAAGCACAGTATTAGGCAGTGACTGGTACTCAAGAACAACCAAATAAAAGCAATGATCTTATCTATTAAAGTAGAGGACTGTTTATACACATGCTTTTAATGGTGTCTTCTGCTTTGAGAAATCTTAAGTTCTTCTGCACTGCAATCCCAGCTCCCAGCTCCCTTCCTCATGAAAAGGCTTCTTGCTTATTTCCTGCTGCAAATCTAATGGGGGATTTTCTGGTCATGGTATGTGATGTTCACAACGCTCTCCAAAACAGAGCTCTGGGTATTAACTCTGTATGAAACAAACCCAGGTAGCTTTGCATTCCACTGATATATCAGTTTCTTTGGGCCTGTCCAGACACAGGACTGCTGTACACGTCAATCATTAATTTTTAAAAACTAAAGCACTTTATTGTTGCTTCCAGGAGGCAGCAGCTAAATGGGATCCCACCGACCTTCAGCAAAATTTAAGCTGCTACACACCGAAGGTTAAGCTCCACCTAATTTTCTTTTTACCCTTTATCTTTCTAAGACATCTCCAGGTAGAGTCCATTCAGCACCACAGCCTTCTGCAAACATGCCAAGGCACTCCTTTTGTGTTGGCTCAAAAGGAAAAATGCCACTTCATGACTTGCCAAGGACAACTCTTTAGGTAAGTCCTGGAAGTTTCACATCTATGAACATCTGCACCTTTTACTCACTTGACAGGGTGACTGAGAAAATTCCAGGCAATGGCTGTTAAATGCCACTGCAGCTGAGCCCCCTATACCGTGACATTGTTTTGTATTTCGTCCAGGGATTTGGGGACATTTTAAATCATTCATATTGTGAAGGTCTGCTATAGAGAGTGCTTTCCAATGCACTCTCCTATTATTAGTAACAAAGATGCTCATTTCATGTATCTTTGTTTAAGAGAAACATGATCCCACCAATTCCAAAGAGACAGCTTCATCTGTTAAGGACTTAAACCAATTTGTACAGGTTGCTATTTTTATTAAGCCTGTATTATGTCCAACAAGAAGTACATGGGAGTGTAGTATTACACAGTCATAGATGACAACTAACTAAGAATTAGTAGTCAGATAATGGACAGATGAGAAATGACCCTCACAAGTACTCTTAACTGGAGAGCCCTTAAATATGACATATGACACACAATCCGGACTTGATGCTACTAGATATCCCATATGTATATGCTGTATGTACAGGTAATACTCTCTGTCAAGCCTCACTGGATCCATTCCAGCCCCTGATACACGACAATATAGGAAAGTCAGACAATTGGCTAAGAAAGTTGTTCTCTGCACCTCAAATCCAATTCCTGGCTGTTTTCATTCACTTTTAGATCCTCAACTGACAGGACTGGACTCAGAGGTCTTGCACTGTTCTGTGAATCTGGGCAGAAGCTGGAAAACACCATACATAATCCCTGCTTCACCATAAAAACATCAAAGATGTTTTTAAAGCCCCATTGAAGCATCTGTATGTGGACAAGGTGGACAGGGCAGGGGATGAAATTGAAAATGGGCTGACTATCACTGTTCTGCCAAACGCAAGGATGTAAAGTTTGCAACTGCTTTAACTGGGAAAGTTTCTACACTTACTAGTAAAAAAACTAGTCACCTGACCGCTCTAAGTTCCCGTATGTGATTTTAACCAATCTTTTATTTGTTTCCTGTTCATAAAATGGCTGTCATGCTGAAGTCAAATATCTACTTTTAAATACTCTTTTCTTTACAATACTTCCAAGCGAAAAGACCCATTTCTATCTCGATGCACAAACCAGAAACCTGTGAAATTTTAAAACAAGTTAAAAATGATGAAGCATTTGTAATGGACAAATGACTCATTCAAGTCAGATGGAAGGGTCCATATAGATAAATGTGTATTAATCAGGGTAGGTTCGAGAAAGCCTTTGCTCTGCACATGACTTATCATCATCCACAGATACTGGCACTGTGCGTGTGAGCGGTGGATTCTTGTCGTTACTGAATTACAGCACTCACTCAAGATTTCTACATCTAAGCAGACCTGCCTAAGATTGTGGAACTGATACTGAGGTCCATGTCACCCCAGTCATCCACTGCCTTGCTGAAAAATGAAACACGAATCAAACACAAAAGCCTCTCAGCAATGCTCGCCATGATAAAATACATACAAACAAATGCAGCTTGGCAAACTCAGTGAATATCAACTGGCCATAAGATAATAAAAACCAGGGTGTGCACAGATCAAAGTATTGCAACGACTATCGGTTTAACATTCAGGGAATGTAAAGCAAAGGCAGATCCATATTGAGGATGAGACTGTTAACAGAAGAGAACGAGGTCAGGAAACCTCATGCTCCATGTACAACTTAAATTGCATCACAACGGTCCTCCCAACTTCAGCTCTTCTGCAGAGAGCACAGAGGCCAATCACATCATAAGAACAGGATCAGGCCCACCATTTCAGCCACAGTCGCTCTCAAACCAAAGCTGGGCTCCCACGTACGTCAGAGGGCGTGAGCTATGCTTGCCTCGCCATTTGCTGACCAGCAAGCAATTGCTTAGTTTCTTCTCTATGAAGAATAAGCACCACTGGTACATTTTCATCAAAGGTGACAAATGCCCCTAAACAACAGAGAAAAGGACAGGAGCTTTGAGACAAGGGTGGACTGATGCTACTCTGGATGACATTCTCACGTACGTGATCCTTCCCCTCTGAACCTCTCATGCTTCTGCTACCATCGGTAGACCTGGCTCTCTGGCCTCCTGTTCACAAACTCACCATCCTATTCCTGCTCTGCCCCAGGCACAGAGGTTCACCTTCTCCAGCACCTCTGAATCCATCTCTCTCATTCTGGCACTAAAACTCAGCTCTCTCCAGCAAGCCACCACTGTGGCATCCCTGCTTCTATCCTTGGTCCCTCCAAGCAGACCTGAAACGTTGCTGTGAAAATTGCCCGCCTCCCTGAGCACTCTGAACATGCCACTCTCCTTTCAGTCTCCCTCCCCGCCTTCCCTTGTGCTCTGGATCGAGTTCAAGATTTTAGCCCTCATTTTCATTGCACTTTACAACTCACGGCAATTACTGTTGGCTCATAATTGCTGTAACGATCTATCTACGGTAGCTATTCATTCATATATACCCATGAGCACACCTACACACACCCCTGTACATAAGCATGGTATGTGCTGATTAATGAAAGATACAGGAACAATAAAGGCCAAATCAAGCGTGTATTTTTGTTGAGAATGTTAGATTCCATGTTTCACAAAATCCCAGCCACACCCATGCTAAACAACCCGGGCTGCCGATTTACAGAACAATATGCTTTATTGTATGGAAAGAAAACAGTGAGTTTTATATTTTGGTTCAAACGACTTTCAGTTTCTTGGTAGTGCATTTCTTCTTGTCATTTCTCTACAGCACAGATATGTCCCAGATTACTTCATAAACAAAGCAAAAATAATTTCTTTCATCCAACTGCGGCAGGAACTGAACAACTTAATCTGATCATTGTGTGCAAAGAAAATATTTCCAATGACGACATCTTCCTATGTCAATTGGTTTTTATTACAGATGTCATCTCGATGTGCCATATTAATGCAGCTCTTTCTTCTCATTTCAAGATTTTAATCTAAGTTTGTTGCTCTAATATTTTATTGGTTCAAAATACATGCTGTAAAATCCATGGCCATCAAATTTTCCTGTGAGCTAAAAATAAACTGCTCTTGTCAGATATGGTTAGCTGATAAAAAGTGTCAGAGACTTTTCTGAATTACTTTGATAACTTCCTGTTTATGTGGTACTGACCCTTGTCTAATAAAGGTCTTTTACAGTTGGAATAAGAGAAGATACTGCAGCATACTATTCCTTAATGGACAACGCTGATTACTTTTGAAAGCCTTTAATACATTTCCCATATTAGACATGAACAGATGTCAGGGATGTTGCCAAGTGAAATTTCTTTTATGCAGTCTTGGCTTGTTGTACAATAATAGCCCTTTCTCAACATGGGAAAAAATTACAGACCCAACTAATTTCCTTGACAGGGAAGAGTTACATATGTTTTCCACTTGTAGTTTTTACGACAAGTTTACAATTTTGCCAAACCTGGAACTAATTGGGACTGTTTCCAAAAACGGTCCAATAAACCCACAATGTGTACAGCTAGCCTAAAATGCAGCAAATGATTGTTTGCTTTTACATTTTTTTTTCTAACAGGGAAAAGTTAGATTGCACAATTATTTCATTTAAGTTACTTAAACACTTACTGTTTCATATCCTCCCAGTTTTTGAGCAGCTTGAAACATAGTCCAAAGGTTAACTGTTAGAGGGACAATAAGTATTTAGATAAGCATTGCATTAACCAACATATTTCAAAGAATTGTAAATTAAACAGTTTTTTAAAAAGAAAAAGAGAAAAAAGCTCACAGCCCCTGAAAAAGCTCCTGTGAAACATTTTCCAAAGAGATATTTACATAATCTGAAGAGTAAATATTAGCCCATACTATATATATTTTTAATTACATATACGGGAACACACTTAGATTCCTTAACAGGACTGGAAAAATACACTGAGACGAAGGTAATAGGCTCATTTGACTTTGCTGATAAGAGGCACCGTATAATGACTCTAGCATGTTTCCATAACTTTGATAATAAAAATTACGCACTGGGAAGAATGTTGCCTTGAATTATTTGTTTAATACTGATTTCATTAGCAAGCAAGCATGAACCACACACTGGCTCACAGAGAAAGCCTATTGATTAAACAACAATATCCAATATTTACTGCAGCTCATATAATGGCCTCCATAATCAATAAACAATAAGCTGCGTTCTAACGGGTCCTGTGTGAATGAACCTGGGAGGGAGCACAAATGAAAATTACCATAATAATTACGGTATGTGTGGTTGTGCCTTGCCCACGGCTGTGGGGTGGGAGGAACAGAGGCAACTCAATTCCAAAGAGGTGTTGGGAGACGCTTGTTACTTCCTGCAGAACTCCTTCCCTCTCACGTGCTTTTCATCCTGGCCCACTGTCCCATGGGGCCACTGCTTGTTGCTGGTGTCTCACTTTATTTTATTTTGATTTTTATTTTATCTTATTTTAATTGCTAGAAGAAAAATTGGTGTCTTAGCTCTATGAAAGGTGTACGCACTATTCCACCAACAAACAGTGATTCCCCGTAGACATACTACAAGTACTTCAGGCCAGACTCAGCAATAACGCTGTGGACCATGGAGGACAGGATCTCTTCCTCCGCGGGGGGATGCTCTGTTGTAGTGTACATACTGCTTCTTCCCACTAACCTATTTATATTGGCAGTGTTTGCACAAGTCTTGCTGGACAAATAGAGAGCCCCGTTCTGCAAACACTTCTGCTCCTATCAGCATACTTACTCTTGGCATTTAAGTATTTGCCGGATCAGGCCCCTAATTTATAATGAATGTCAGGCAACTTTCAGTGTATTTCAGCTAAATGTTAGCAGAGGGCCCTATCCCCGGTGGGGGATTTTAGAAATAATACTTTAGCTTGTCTTTCAAGCCCACTCTGTCCCCATGCTTGAGGGAGTGCAGAATAAAATGGGGGAAAAAAAAATCCTCTCTTCAACACAAAACGTTCTGAAAGCCTCATTGAACCTTGTACTGTTTCAAAGCTATCAAGAGCTTTGCTTAGGCCTTGATTTAATCTGAATCAATGCATAATGCAACGAAGCTGTTCATAGTACATTAATTTTACTTCCATTTCAAGCAGCCAGTTTTCAGACAAACACTGTAATCATTCGGAGTTATATAAGTTTATAATGGCTGCTGGAGGCCTGTTGCAATCAGTGCCAATTGCTATTAGGTATGTAAATTGTTATGTAAAACATACAGGTTTGACGTTCTTCATCAAAATAACACATGGTTTTAATCTGGGAGATAAATTAGAGTAAATAATATTTGAATTCATGGAGTCCTCCCTTTAAGGAAATAAAGTATCATTCAATCTATAGATAAGGAGGAAAAATACCCCCATTTACAGTTTTTGTTGGAAACTCTGAAAGATCTACATTGTGCTGCAATATTTATATAAAATTTAGTTACAACTTCTCCGCCTACAATTTCTTTACAGATTGTGGCACTACAAACTGTACATGCCAAAGCAATTCTAAACGTTGCATTCTGTGTTAAACAGATACAGTCTGGTTTTATATTCTCCAAAGTCAGTAATTTATTAACTATAAACACATTTTGGGGCTTAAAAATACGATCCCTTCTGTGCCTTTCTTGACCACCTTTAAATGTCTTCCTTTAATATTTGTCCTTTCATAAAGAACATCTGGGCACAATAAAGATACGTCATATTATTAACTCAGAAGAAAGGCATTACAGACGCTGCAGATTTACAAAACAGAAAACTAGAGAGTTTTCAACATGCCTATTTCTAGTCATAATCAGCGGATTTAAACCTATAAATATCCGGCAGCAACTACCCCAGAAGGAAGAGATGCAAATCTAGGCATAAGACAGCGAAATGCCTGGACTGGAAAATGTGTAGATATAAACATGGTCCCCCCCATCCATAAGGCTTTAAAATAGGCTTCGTGTGCAAATGCTTTCTCCAGAGAAGCCAAACCGTTCTAAAATGTCAACAAGAAAGTGAGAAAAAGGATACTTACTCTGCTTAAAACCTAAATAGGGTATTCGTTCAATTGGTGTTTTCCTTTCTTTCATATATTTATAAAGAGCCACAAGGAAAGCCTGCTCATCAGCTCTGCATTCTTCACCTACGGCAATCTTTGACTTATCCTCACTTGAGCCTTTTTTACAGTTGTTGTTGTTACTCTTGGGTTTGGGCAAAGCTGACTTAGCCTCACATTTTACCTGGGAAAAGAAAAGATGTCATATCAGATCTGGGTAACCTTTAATTTTCACTTAAGGAATAAATACCCTCTCCTAGCAGAATGGATTGTTGAAAAAATTAAGGCCAAGCCATGCAACTGTGTTTGAGGGGAAACAAAGGAAGCTATTTATAGAGCTAAATGTCTTGTTCTGAATCTTAGTCACAATATTTTTAAATAGCCACATCTTTAAATCATTATAACCCATTGGTAATGCTCTCCAGATCTGCATTTTTATGACTATACATTGCTATGTCACAGACAGCTCCCATCTCTCACATACACTTGCCATTAGCAAGTCTAATAATAACCTTCGTTCCAGGATTGACACTGAGCATTGTCAACTCCTGTAGACAACCCTTGGAGCTGAGGGTGCTCAGCCCCTTCCAGGAATGCTCAGCAGCTAGCTCTGAAACGACACATTTTTCTCTCCTTTGGCCCACCAAAATAGATGAAAACCTTAGCAAGCCTTACCCAGGCAGAGCTCTCGGCACACACGAGTGGCGGTTCTGCTGGAGCACAGACTTGTCAAGTGAGTATGAGCATCTGCTTAAACTTAAGCACAGCCCTAAGTATTTAGCAGAAGGAAGAGGCCGGTAGCCGGAGCCTTTCCTGGTAGACACCAGCAGCCCCAATGCACACGAGTCCCAGAGCTCCAGGTCTCCCACTGGCCTTCCCGGCAGACATGTGCCAGTCAGGAAGTCAACAAATTGGAACCACTTTACCTCTCATGAGTATTCAAGCATGGGAAAAAATATCCAGTGAGACTGGCTTAATCCTGCAGTCTTCCTGAAGATAATCCTCTCATTGAATCAAGCAAATTACAACTCGAGCATTCCCATAATTTATGTACACAAAAACCAAAAAAAGCAGAACCTTGCAAACTGATGTTTAAAAGCTCTCCATGACCAAGACGGGATCGATACATTTCCAGTGAAATACTGGAAGTCCTCTAATACAAAGTAGTGGAGATGGTTACATGTATTTTGGATTTGCACTGTCCTTTCGATGCTTTTGAGTGCTGTGAGGTGCCTTCTGGCAGCTCCATACCCCATCCAAGACACGTCCTTTGTGCTCCCAGAGGGAGCAGGGAGACTGTAAGAGCCACTATTTGGTATTTCAGGAGGAGGGCAGAGGAGAGCAGGGTATCTTGCTGAACAGGAAGGCAGGAGCTCTTGACCAAGTAAGCCATTGACTCTCCACTCTCCCCACTTCTGAACCAGGTGCTTCCTAGGTACTTGTTGACATTTTGGAAGTACGTGCTATGAAGAGCATTACGTAAGTGCTTGTAAACAAACAACAAACATCTCATTGGAAAGACTATGATATGCTTATTTTATCTCAATAAAGCTACCCTGTCTTCAGGCTCAGGGAAAGCAAAATCTTTTCTTTTATATTCCTCCAGGGTATTAGCTTTGCAGAAAGCACTGACTTAAGATTAGCCGCCTCCATAGTTTTCCACAGAGGTTGGACAAAGCAACGCTAGCTCCTAACCAGAGGGGAGAAGTGGCCACAAATTTCCAAGGTAATCGACGCTGCTGAAAAATCTCCTTGTTGGACACTGCAGGGTACAGGCTTGCTCCTCCCAGGCAACGCAGCAGGGACTGGGAAATGGACTTCCTATGGGATTTTTCTTGGTCAGTTACTGCTGAAGTATGTCTGCTGTACTGCTCAATATTCTCTGGTTGCACAGTTCAAAGAGATATTGTCTTCCTATGGCACAAGACACGATGCTTTGACTTTTAGTAATAGATATGCTCGTTGATTAAACTTCTGTAAAGATCCTGGGTTTCATCCAAAACTCAATGGAGCTAATGTGATTTTTTTTCCCATTAAATGAACTTTGGATTTCCTCATCCACTTTTCAGTTCAAAGCTGTAATCCCTTGACTTTTTTACTTTGGCTCCTCGCAAAATTATTTAACGGCTTCCCCTTATAAAGTTTAGATTACATTGTCATAGTTTTCAATGCTGCACCAAAGACTGGGTTAGCACTCCCAATACGAACCCATGATTTCAATAAATTTAGGATTTAATTTGAGCTGCAAATTTGTTGCAAGCTAAAACTTGGAACACATTCATTGAACCTGGGAACAATTTTTCAGTTTTGTCACCCACTTGCTAGGTAAAGTCAATCAATCAATCTATCTTTTTAACGGATTTTCTTTTTCAAACTGGACAATTCAGAACTATGTTTGCAAAGACAGCCTGGGCACGAATGCTAAATGAAATCAAAGCTCACTGCTATGCAAGCAAACTAATGGCAAGGGATGTTACTCCCAAGGAGACAAAAGGAAACAAAGGAAATAACATTAAAAAAGCCACCAGGAGTGAGAAAACCCCATGTAACACACAACCTCCTCCTCTCCAGTGTACAGAGAAGTGAGGTCAAAGCACCTGTGGAACTCAAAGGTGCCAAAATGCAATGGACGGACTCCAAGCAGTGCCAGGTTCAACGAAACTTTGACGAACGCTGCAATGCTTCATCCGCTCTGTGTTCAAGGCACCAGCCTCACTTCTGCAACCTCCCCACCGTCTGACAGGAGATAGGGATGAATGCCATGACCAATGATAAACGAGAACCAAAAGGGCCAAATGCCATTCTGGGTAACACTGGTGTAAATCCAACATAAACGTAAGTCAGTGAGAGCGATGTCAGATTTGCACCAGGTACCTCAAACCGACCTTCTCTCTCAAAACGCGATTTTGAATCTTCCTAGAGGGCAAAGATCTGGAGGAAGGTCCTGAACATGGAGTTTGGCTTGGCTCTGCTCTCTTTCCGGTCTGCTAAGAAAGCCTGGACGATCCCGTTATTAAGGGAGAGTTCAATTTCCGCAGGAGGAGTTAAAGCTCTTTCATTGCAGCCTCAGTACGAGTAACACCTCCAAAATGAAACTGAGGGCTAAGGCCCAGACAGGCAACCCAGCGCTGCAGCATGGATAAGCTGGGGGTGTACGGAGATAGGCTCTGGGATCATCTGACCACCTCCTACCGTGTGTTCCATCAGAGGCGTATGATCCATTACCAAATGACCATTGAATACTCATGGGTACACCCATGTGCTTGTCTTCTCCTGCCAGAGGTCACACACAACACAGACCTGCATTTTAGAGTTTCAATCAGATAATGGCTGAGGCGCTCAGAATAAATCTCCAGGTCTGAGAGCATGCCAGGCCACCTGTGGCCACAGGAAAAGCATATCCTGGCAACTTCTAAACTAATTTCCCAGATCTTGCTGTACAAATGAAGTGAGAGATTTACTTTAGCATTTGCACTAGGAGATGTAATGAGTAGATTCATTTGGGGACAATTTCCATGTTTAACAACTTAATCCTTTCAGCTCTTTGAAATGGTCAGATCAGCCAGTTTTAAAACTCTTTGAGTGCATTTCTGCACACTTTGAATGGGAACGCTCTTTGGGAGCACGAAGCAGGTACGATGAGGGTCACGCTGGAGCCTACAAGTCCCAAAAGCCTGTGCAGCACTGATGACACGTGAAGTATGAAAGCCTCCAGAGTCCTGGGACTGTTTGGAGAGAAGAGCTTGATGTATGTCTCTCCAGGAGAGCTGATCCCGCCTCAGTAGATGGCCTCGTATTCTTGCAATTTTTATATGCCCAGCCTGGGAGGGAACTCCCCTGGAGTCTTCCCCAGGAGGTACTAAAATGGATGCAGTGACCAGCAAGGAGATCAAAAGCAAGAAGTGGTACACGGAAGAGCCACTTCCCCTGGCAGCACCCGCAGGTCCAGGACCACATTGTCTGCCCCGCTATCGCTCTATTTTTAACAAGCCACCTACACTGGAATTGACTCAGAGCTGCTCCTACCCAACCAAACGCTTCTCTGTGTCAGGTAACACTAAAAGCCTACAAAACGATCTGCTGATGGTTCAAGGTAAACATGCCTAATAAGAACTAAGTTGTAAGAAGGCTTTCTAGTCATTGGCAGCTGAGAACATAAAATGCAGCAAGTTATTACAACCACGTGGCTTCCGTTGGTCTTGACAGGCTCAAAACCACAGTCTTCAGAATGCTACTTCTGCCATTTCCCGACCCAAACCGTACAGCCAGTGCGTCTCTGTCAGAGCCATTGCCCCGCCACCTGAGAAGTGAGGCTGCTGTCAGACACTGGGTGCCATGATCTGAGGATGAAAGCAGTACAACTTCCGGCCAAAAGGGATTTTAGCTGGAACAGGAATACAGCCAGGACCGCTGCCAAAATGTTTCAGCATCTCACACCAGTGGATTTGTCCCATTTACACTAGCGGTGTTCAACTCTGCTCTCCATGGACCCATTGTCAGCATTAGTCGGAGATGGAACACGGAGAAAGGAGGAAAACCGATGGTGAAGCCCAACATGGAGCCTAAGATGATGACTTAACCTTCCAACTGTTCCCAACAATGAGAAGACAGTAGGTGGATCTCCATTCCCTCCCCTTCCCCAAATACACTTCCCCTCCTTCCCCAGAAACCCATAGGCAGGGTCCGTATAAAGTGCACTACATTTGCTGTAGAGGGTTTCTGATTCACTGTCCCTCTTATTAAAGTATATCCACAGCCCTGTGACACAGATGGATGTGAAGAGCCATAGTGAAGTCAGTGTGACTACATGCAAGGACATTATATCACTAGCATGTCTATTATTTATAATGAAATTAAGCTGGCCAAGATAATTAATGCTATTAATATCTGCACAATGATGAGCACAGTATGACTAGATAAATAGGCGGAATTACTTCTTATCTGAAATATCCTCCCATTTGACTAGTAGGGTGAACCCAAATATAAACAGAGAGGATAAACAATTTGCTATGAAGTGTTACTGTTGTTTTTAATTATCTAATACCTATATATCAGGTGCTGAAGAGGCAGAACTACTCGTGCTACAGTCCGCGGTGGTGCTTTGACAACACGGTCCATGCCGCAGTTTGCTCATAATATTTTAACATGAAAAACAGCTTGGGGGAAGGGGGAATTGAGGCAAATTGAGACATTTTCACACCGCGGATTTTGCACATTCTTCCACAGAGCAAAAACATTCAGGCAAACTCTATAGTATCTGGCAGGACCCCGCAACTCGACACACCAGGCTCCATCGCCGTTTACCATGCCTGTCTAACACGATAGTACAGACTCCAGCTGAGCACAATAGGGCACAAAAAGAAGAGAAACAGTGACTTAAGGGCAGAGCTTCATCATGAACTTCAGCCGCTTTTATCGCCATCAACCGAAGGCACAATTTTAACTGAACTCCTAGGGAGGAGGAGGAGGTGGAATTTAATTTGCCTTCCTATGAGAAACTGAGAGCAGAACACTTCCACTTGACCTCTTTAACCTCCTAATCTCCCAGGACATTCACTGCATACAACAATACCAACGTAAATGGATCTATAGATTCACTGTATTTCCTAAAGAGATGGTCACAACAATGGAAGCGTTTTTCAGATACACATCCATCTAATTTATTGAAACAATGGATTCGGGAGGAGTTGGCCTAAAAATTCAGTCTATGCAAACCTGTTTAGCTCAAAAGTATCACAGTGACGAAGTTCTGCCTCAGATAAAAATCTACAAGTATTGCTCTAAGTAATTTTCCGTCTTTGCATCTTACAGTTTCAAATTAAATCATCTTGAAAGGAGCCATTTGTGCTGCTTTTTTTTTAAAGAGAAAACCAAATTCCTATTTAAAACCACACAGACAACATAGAAAATAGGATGTAAATTACACTACAGAAACTCCATTTTTAAATATTTTAAGGAAAAGACACAAACCCATAAATATGCAAAAGATTAAGTCTATAATAAACACAAATCAACGATCCAATTTTTACTTGCAGCATGGGCTAAGCACTGCAGCACATACAGAAGACTGTAAAAGCATGCACTATTCAACAAACCCTGGGACATGCAGCTCAGCACTAAGTATTAAAGACACAGCCCAGATTTTTTTTTTTTTTAAACGTTTCGTACTGAATTTCTGCCTTTATCGTTTTTTTTTTTTTAATTTAAAAAAAGTTGAGATCTTAACATCAGGGTAATGTCGTTTGTGTGTGCTTCTTAGAAACCATTACTGAAGCGGCTCTTGTTTCAGTCTGTTTATCTTCAAACTTATATTTAGAAGTACATTGTAACAGGGTGAGCTGCTCCCTGGTTTATTTTTAATTCGAAGATACTGTCACAAACTATGTTTGTGTGTCACAGAATGTGAAAACTAACACTAGATGCCAAGAAAGCTTAAGCACTACCAGTTACCAACAAGCTGATAGAATTAGGTTGTTAGGTGATTATAGTTGCTGGTAACTTTGAACACAGACATGAATTAAAGTGAAGAATAAAACTACTGAAAAAAATCACACTTATCTCCCCAAGAAAATAAGTTACATTCTAAATTTGAAACAGCATGCTGGGAAACAAAGGCAGGGCTATACCTAAAAAAGGAGAGTGTACTGAAAAGAGTATTATTAAGTGATTTACCTTGGCAACAGCTTTGCTTTCAGAATTATTGTTGGAATCCTTAATGCCATTTAATGAATCTCTTCTCTGTGGGCAAGGCTTCTTTTTGCGCGGTCTGCCTTTAAGATTTGGTGCTGAAAATTAATGGAGAACAATTTGAGCACATTGTCTCATACTGGATTCTTAACAGCTGAAAGCATAATAAATAATTCCACTACAATCAGTCACAGAAATGTACACATCTGTCTACAGTAAATGCTTATTATGAGATTCCCATCCTCCATGGGTTACATCTTGACACACTATACATTTCTATAGAATATCCCCCAAGGCTAATCTATTCTACTTTCACGCAACTAATTAATATAAAGTCAAACACTGGTCTCCGAAGGACTTGGAGAGAAAGCACAAATATTTCTCCATGGTACAAAAAAGAACAAAATAGAATATTAATAGGCAACTTTGCATTAATCAGCCTGCTGCATTTATTATTTCTAATCTTCAAGTAAGAGTGCTAACTACTATTTCCAACTTTGGGAAACATCTGGTTTTGGAAATGTTCTGAAATATTGAAATTCCTTTCAGCTCCAAGAAATGTTTAGATATCCTGTCATTCTTGTCAAAGTTCTTCTAAAAAAGTAAAAAAAAAAAAAAAAAAAAAAAAAAAAAATTACCCCCTAGTCCTGAAACAGATCAAAAAAACCCTTAACAACTTCTGGAAGCTGACAAGTACTGAAATAAGTGATTGTTTCATAAGGGTTATACACCACATATATAAATTAACATGAATCATTTTCAGTTTTGTCCAATTCTTAAGATAAAACAGCTCTGAAATAACACAGTGACTAAATCCTAACCGTGCTGAGCCATACGTAGAGTAGGATGTGGATCATCATAAAAAATAATCAGACTCATCTTTCAATAGTGGTATTACAATATAAATTATGATCACATATAGAAATAATAGATGAAGCAGATGTTTGCTCATTATTACGTGTCCTGCCTGCTTTCAGATTTAAAAATCAGCCTCCGACTACTATGGCAACATTTAAAAAGATAAACAATCATTAACTAATGACTGTACCGAAGAAGATAATTTCCTTTAAACCTTTAATTTCTAGGTAACCATTGTTTTCATTACTTAAAGGGATGATTAGAACAATGTCAGAAATCTAAACACCACAAACCTCCTGAGTGCCTTCTAATTGTTTCTAATCTTACATTTGTCACACAGTAAGCCAGTGGTTTCAGGACATTTTACATTTTAATTAGTTTGCAAACACAATAAAGGGTGCTAATTTGATTTTATAGTTTGAGTAACAGTGTCATATCTGGTCTGTTCAGAGAAAAAGAAAAGCCGTGGGTTTAAAACCAGAAGTCCAAAAGACACATCCTTTTTCTTCCCCCAGCACTGGCACACGGTAAATATATATATAAATATATATGCATGTGCGTATGTGTGTAAGTCCATATTTGTGTCTATATAAAAATATGTTTATCTCCCTACAGAAATATCTCCATCTATCTCCAGTGAAGCACATTCTGCTTATTGAAAAGTACTGCAGAAAGCAATTCTGAAATTGTCATCTGAGGCTAACATGCAAAATCAAACAAAGAGAGAAAGAAATTATTACCCATTCCAGTCGACAAACATCTGCCTGATTTATATCTGTACTCATGAATGCTACAGCATGTGACTGCACACTACGTCGCTGGAAGTCTCGACTTGGTGTGGATGTCAGTCTTACACAAAATGAACACTAAGAGTATTTGCTCTGTGCTTACAAATCCCCTCCCCCAGCCGCTCCGTTACTCATATAAACAGAGATGAGCGACTCGGCGGGAGCGTGGGATGAGCTCTGAGGACTCCAGTGCCGGCTGCCAGACTGCCAGCCCCGGCCACGCTGCCCTGCCTTATTTATAAACCCCGCTCATCCCTCCGCCTTTCACGTCTTCCCAATGCCTACTTTTTTTTGCACACGAGCTGGATGGGATGGACAGATCCTTGACCGTGGTTAGCCCCAGCAGTCACACCTTCTTTAAAAAGGTACTGAAGAAAACAGAAATGTTCCCTCAATTTACTACACCTTGACACAGGCGTTAAAACGTTAACCTTCGAATGAATGGATCCCCCGACCCGGTCCAACCAACGGCTGGAGAAAAATGTGGTTCAGCTAGGATCAAATACACTTGCATATGGATTACTTTTTCTTTCTTTCTTTCTTTTTTTTTTTTTTAATAAATAAACAAACTAGTTCAAGGCTCAATGTTTTCCAAACATACTCGTTACCCTGAGTTTTGGCACTGTACTTTGTATCACACTATAAAGCACTCCTAATGTTTTGCTAGAAGCTTTAAAAGCAAGAAGGCATTTGTTCCTAAATTCCAGGTATATTGAGCTTGCATATAAACACTGTTTGAATTGGAGCCTTCCATGGCAGAACCGGCACAAACTCACTATGAAACGGGGTATTTGCATTCTCCCCGTGGCTCAGGAGCTGCAGCTGGGAAGGTCTGTCTACAGCAAACACGAGGACCATCCCACACGTGGCACTGTACGACTTTAAATCACTTTAAGCCATTCCAGATCAGACACACAATTAACAAGAAAGCAGCAACAGGAATGAATACCAGAAGAGAAGGCCCTTGCCTCTAGTATCTACTCCGTAAAAGAAAACATTTGAAATAGTTCCAGTCACACTTGAAACAAAGCCATTAACATTTGCTTCCTAAATCATTATAAATAAATGCATTATTCGAAGATTATTTATATTTCAGCTACATCCATTTTGTTCTCTTGAGCTAGGCAATATGACTAGGACCGAAGGAATAATTTACAAGTCACATACTTGTTTTATTTTTTCCCATTTTTTTTTCATTTATGACATATTCATGAGCACACACTGAAGATTTTTTGAATTTGTTATTCATAATTATTTTAAAGCAATTTTACAAACATGTTGTGGCTTAGTCCCAGTCAGTTTTCCTGATGACATTGGATGTTCAGTATGTACTGGACGGCTAAGTGAATAGCCCATGGTTTTTTCTGCTTTCCGGTGGAGAAGGACTTCTGGCATGACTACCTGAGAATATCTGAAACAATTCAATTTCTTCACGTTTGTGCATATGGCTTTCAAATTCATTTTCTGAAAGCATTTGTGGCACAGACCTGATAACTTGTACATTCCCAGAAGGTGAGAACATAACCAAAGCAAATTAAAGTAAAAAACTGAATAAATAAGTACAATGAAAAGTTTGCATTTATTTGCCACCTCTTTAGTCCAAGTGCCTGCAACAGGAGTATGAGAGATACGACATACTACCAGTTTAAATACTTTCTTTCCTGTGCATTTGACAACATGTTTGCTTTCGCCAATTTGTGGGGTTTTTCCCTTCCTTTCTTTCTTTTTGTTTCCTGATACATCTGAAAGAGGGGAAAACTCAGCTACTGAAATGCCCACTGGGACCCTTGTTGGGCTGCTGGGAACTTTTTTTGCCTCCACTTAGGTGTGATTCAAAGGATTAATATTAGCACAGCATAGGTGCCCTGTATGTTCGAGGTTTGGGATACAAACCACAACACCCCCATGCCTGCAATCAGCAGGTGACAATGCCCCGGGAGAGCAGAGCTGCTGCTGTTCAAGGCAGGCAGGCATGGGAGGGCTGTCAGCATAGACGTATACCTGGTACAATACAAACGGCCCAAACCTCTAAGTTCAGACCTCCGGAAGCGAAAGGGTGGTCATCCACTCGAAGCCCACACACGCCTGTGCCTTGCTGACTGAAGGAGCCTCTTCTTGAGATTACAGCTCATCCCAAGTTTGCTAGTCATCACAAAGGGGCAAGTTCATTTCAACAATGGCAACGCACAAGAAATAATCTTCCCTGCAAAATCTGTGGGTGCAATAGCAATCTAGAGCCCAGCAGAGAAAGCCACTTCACCAGCTGAGTCCTGGCAAACATTTCAGGTACGACCAGGTAAAACACAGCCGGCTGCAAAACGCACACGGTACGAGCTAACGCTCCTCGTGTTAGGAGAGCTGGAGGAGCACGCTTCCCACCTTGAGCTGGTTATCTTTCCCACACACGTCACCATTGTGTCTGCAACCTTCACCCATCAACAGGAGTTCAGAGGGACCATTTCAGCACTCCTTGGATGCCAGTTTTATATCAGCATGCTGCTTCCTTGTTTCCCTGAGCAGCAGATCCAGCTGGTGTCATTTAAACAAACCTGTCCCTCAGAGCCCACCAACCCGTCTGGTTCCGCAATGCAACCACCACCACTTGCAATGCTGCCTACTGCTGCAGAGGATGCTGAGGCTGTTACATGGGGTTTCACAAGGAATCAAGCAAGAATCCAAGATGAAGGAATATCTAATTCAAGTGCAAGCATTGGTAACCATAAAGAACAAAAGGTGTGATTATTAACTAGTATGCGTGTGGCGTGGACTTTGTTTTTCAGCTGACTACTTCTTGGTGGTAAAAGTTTTGTGCTCCCGATTAAGTGAAAGCGTGTGAAATGGATATGTCATGAATATCAACAATTACACAAGCCATGATGATAACCATATCTTAACAACTCTTCCCATTCTCGAATACGTCTTATTGCCATCACAGTTGTGAATTCTCAGGGAAAGGAAAATTATTTATAGGAATCTGCCCAGAGACAGTAATGTTTTCTTTCCCTCCGTGTTTGAAAGGGTCCCTACGTGTTGTCTGGAAACCGGTAGTCACCACAAATCACACAGAGATTGCTGCTTGCCGTTGGACATGAGGGATCAGTATTTCTCGGAAGACCGTGAAACGTTAACTTGTGATTGAGCGGGACACAAGGAGACTGGGCAGGAGAAGAGAGAACAGCCTGTGCCCGTGCCAGTGGAGTGAGAGAGGGAGACGGGGAGCCAGAGAGGGGAGAGGCGGGAGGCGTGCCCCCAGTCCGCTCCTCCTGCGCTGCGTGGCAGGAGACGTCTTGGTTCGAATCACACACTTCCCACGCCTGCCTGGGCCACGGCCAGCCGCCCCACGCTGTGCCAGTCTCTGGCACGCTATGGCAGTAGGGTGCAGGAGGAGGCAGCCACAATCCTCCTGCCGAGCTGTTCCTTCCCCTGCACGTGGCTCTCTGGGGCGAGAGAGAGGGTAATGCCCTTGGCTTCTTCAGTTTGGGTAGGGGAAACAACTTTTGCTGGCCACAGCCATGCTGAGCTCCTTCCCAACACCCCTTCGGCTGTCTAGAAACTCCTTCTCTGCCTGCAGGAGAGCAAAAGGAGGAGCACACAGCCATGGTCTTTGTGAGTGGGCAGTGAAAGGGAAGGTGAGGTGCAGAAGCTGCCACTGCCACCTCCTCTGTGCAAATCCTCACCCACATGCACGCCTGCCTTTAAGAAAACCAAAAGCATTTAGTCCCTGATGTAATGTGACTGCCCTCAGTAATCTGCAATTAAGATTTAATCACTCTTTCTTTATTCCTAGATGGAAACTTGTACCTTGCCTCCTCCTCCCCAAACTGTGGCTAAGCTCTGCAGTGCCAAAACACCAGCAATGCTCTACGTGTTTTTATTACAGACCGACACACCTGAGAGGTGAAATGCAAACCCTGTGTTACGCACGGCACAGGGAGTTAGATTATCTGTAGATGTAGATTGGCAAATCTTTGCTGACTAAAACATACCCCAGGAAGAAGGTGACCTGGTGATCCCAAAGCCCAAAGCCTGTTCTTGTGAGCTGCCTGTGGACTACCATAATTGAACAAAGCCAACCCAGAGGCACCTGCAGCAGAGAATTAAAGACCAGGTATCGGAGATAAGCTCAGTAGCAGGCTCTGACCCACAAAGCAAGAGAGCCACAGAGAAAAGAGAGGAGCTCTGTTCATGAAGCCATGAAACAGCATCATTGCTGAAAAATTGCATCTTCCCCGCCAGCACTCTCATCAGCCCGTGCAAGCATCAGGATATCCTAGGTAATCAGGAGAGGGCCAGAAGGTGAGGAAGGAGACGGCTACACTGCCCACCCACTCAGAAAATTCACAGGGTTGTGGCCACTGCTGTCCTGCCACTACCACCCTCAGCTGCTGCTCAACTTTCAGGGACACTGGCTGCTCAGCAGGACACAGGAAACAGGAGCATTTCCAAGCCCCGCTGCCTAGTACAGCTCCCAGCTCTGGGTTAAACCCGAGGATGGCGAGTTCTACGCAGGGGAAAGAGAAGTACCCAAGAACGGGAGCTGCCATTCGAGCAGGGTGACCGAATGAGGTCAGCCATGACTAAACACTACATACGGTGGAAAAGCGTAGGCCGCCACAAGAAGACAGCACCTCCACCAGCCACCTTCTTTACCTGCATCGCCAGGAAGGGGAAGTGATCGCTGGACTTACCATCTCCCTGTTATCAAGTCAGCCTCACTTGAGCCACGTCCATGCCAAGAATGCAATGTACTATGTACACACGGCCACCCCTAGATACACAAATAAGTCAAGAGACAATGGCTGTGGTTTTGGGGTACCTGACCTTAGCAGGTTAGTTATAGTAGAATTATCTCTTTTTTAGGAGTGTGATTATCATTGGAAGTCCAATGAGTTCAACCCTCCCCATAATACTGTTCTCTAGATGCACACATTTTGGCTGATATAAAAGATGTGTTGTTATAGGGAGGGTGTTAAAAAAAACCAGTGGCCTTCACACAGCTGAGGTCAAGCTATCTTGGCACTTTGTCAAAATCAGTGGTGTAGCCAAGAGTTTTTAATGAGCCTGGAATGCATGACCTCATTTGTCATACCTGGATCACTTACTCATGCTGAGTCCAAAATAACCTTGGACCTTGTTGGCGGCTCAACAAACCATGTAAGTAAACAATACTGTACTCATGCCTAAAACATGTACCTTTTTCTTGCTTGCTCCCACATTACTTACTCCAGAGAACATCTAAGCAATTGTAATGCCCATGATCAAAGTTCTTGCCTTTTCCAGGCCTCTCTGATCTGCGTAACTATTTCCTGATACGACTTTTGATTCTGGCTTGCTGGTACTCCAGTTTCTCAGAAACACTTCAAAAGTGGGAGAAAAAAGAAAAAAGGAAGTGAAAAGGGAAGGATGGCCATCGCTGTATTTCGCTGAGAAACATACTGGGATAGCTGCTCAGCACTTAGAACTTACACTGCCAACCAGATTCTGGCTGCCTGTTGTTTTTCTGACCATGTTTCTCTCCTGTGGAAAGATGAAGAAGAAGGAAGGAGCAACAGCATTTTTGCCAACTGCAAGAGTATGACAACACAAAAAAACCAACTGAGCTTGTAAAAATCATCAGCAAAGAAGGGCCAGTGGAAGATCTGGGTCTACATTTAGGGTGGGCTTACACGGTCAGGTGAGCTCTAAACGTAAGATGGTGGGAGTGCACCAGAGGGAAGTAATCACAAAGCTGGGATTAAGGTGGAGCACTGGAAGGTGCAAGAAGTTACTAAACAGGGATGTACTGTGGTGCTCGGTTGAGAAGAGAAGTGTGCTCGCACACCTGCTAAATACATCAACAGTCTCTCCTTCCTGTAGGACACCTCACAGACCGTCTCCTCACAGAACCCTTTTGCACTGCACCAGTCCTTCATACGTCTTCCAGTTTTCACACACAAGCACAAAAGCTGCGATACCAGAATGCTTGGCCCTAAGCTGCAAAACCGTCAGTAGATACAGAACAGACTAGGAGACTTTCCCTCTCAGGCAGGTGGAAACGGCAGGATGTGTCAGATCACAGAGCTATTCACGATTCAGGTGCCAAACAGAAGCTGGAGGTGGCATAGGGAGGTGCCTGGCCATCAAAGTCAAGGTGAGAAGAATGGTCCCAGATCTCCAGAAAATCCATGAACCGACCATGCCTGCTGGCAGGTGGCAAATAGCCGGTTGCTGAGGACACCCCTAAGGCAGACTGGCAAAAGTTAGCTCTTGGCTGAAAAACACGCTTACGTGTTGCACCTTTTAAAATGTAATGAATAGAAAGTTAACAGTTTTAATTGTTTCAACACTTACCCCTCTAGGGGGCTTCTAGCATTCTGCAATATCTGAAAGTTAAGAAAAGCATATTGCTGTATTTAAGCACGGTCTCAAAAACTGTTTAAAGGTTAGTTAATCTCGCGTAACGTTCTGGAGTCCCAGCTGCTTCCTTGATTTCCTCATCGCCTCCATCTCTTCGTTTTCTCTCATTCACCTCGCTCCCTTTTCTGCATCCTGAGTTCAGGATCTTATATTCCATTTCTTTTCCTTTCACCCCTCAAAGTTTATTTAAAAGCTTCTGCCTCCTGGAAACAGAGTCCGGGGAGGAGGGCCTGGGGCATTTATCGCCCAGGCACACTGAGCAGCGCTGGTGAAGAGAAGGAAGTTGCAACCAACCTAGTATTGCATCAAAGGGTCAGAAATTAAAGTCGCCAGAAAATAAAGCAAGAGATCAGACTGCACCAAAAACCCCAGACATTTGTTTAGGAAACAACAGTATCAACTGAATTTGGGGAAACTCTCCACGGGATCTTAAGTACACCTATGGAAGTCAGTGATGAGCAGCTACCAACAACTAAAGCTGTCATGGAGCTCTGGAGGTCACACAGCCTCTCCACAAGCACACACCTCTTGCCTACTCAAGCAGCACATAAAACAATTTGAATATTAAAACTGTTTTTACTAGACTTTTTCTAAATGCAAACACTTGTTTATTCCTTTCTTTATAACTGAACATGCCAGACCTGACCTGGAAACTCCAGAGTGCAGCAGCGAACAACCTTGCAGGGAACACTAAGGATCCACGCTGCTTTCTAACCCGCACGGATAAAGAGCAGAATTGTGTAGCCGTTTCTGAAAGTTTTGTTTTGGAAATGAGATATCCCATGCTCCATGTGGGGAAAATCAATTTGCTACCTCTCTAAAGAAAACATTCCTCATTTGGAAATAAGTGAAACAGACACTTCCTTGTGTGGATTAATGTGGAGACATATGACTTGCTGCAGACTGTTGTTTTGACCCCCCTCCTGACCAGACAACCTCTGAAAAAAGCAAAAAGGTGGTATTTTTCATGGATTACAGTTCAGACTAGCATTGCTTTTAATAGAAAAGTTAGAGGCATTGCAAATACCAGGTTGGCCAATTATGCCAAAAATTGAATGTTTTTCGTTTCCATGGAAGGCAGGGACAAGATTCAGGATGAGGCTTGGAGTTTATTTTTCTTCATTTCAGCATGGTTGGAAGTTAAGACTTTTGCTTGATCCAGGCTTCTTTATGTTCTGCTGATTAATTTGGGTTTTAAAAGAATGCAAAAGAGTTGGGGTTTTTTTTGACAAAATCTATACATGTGTTAGAAATTATGAAGTGTGGTAAATTGAAAAGGGAAGCTGAAGACTTCAGAGAAAAATCTATGCCTGACAAATATGTGATATTCAAGTAGACCTTAGAGCAAATTAAAATAATAATAATAAAAAAATCCATTGTAGGCCTATCACTGGCTACAGATGACAGGATTGTTATTAATGATTCAAAAAGAGGCAGAGGTGTTTGGTAAATATTTGTGCCATATTTGCAAAGAAGCCAGACGATATGCTTGCAAAAGAATATAATTAAAGCCAGTCAATGGACTTGGTTTTACAGCAACCAGATCTTAAAACAACAAAAAAGAAAAACAAACAAAGCACCTTATTTTATACTTTGAAACTACAAGCTCGGTTAGAGAAACTAGCTGCATGCATGGAACTTACCTGCATGTCAGTAAGACAGCTGATTTAATACTAGACAACACTTTGATTAAAAACCAGCACTACACAATTTTATTCAAGCATATATTAAATGAATTAAGAACTGGCTAAATGATAGAGCTAAAAGCAGGCACCAGTGGGGAATTTCTACCAAATGAAAATATTTCTGGTGGGATTCCACAGGCAGGGGTTGCTCTTAGCCTTGCTAGTATTCAACATTTTCGTCAGTGAAATAAATATAAGGTCCCTGACAGTAACATTCACGCTGACACAAGGACTGGCACAATGCTAATACTGAGTCATACAAACGAGTAATCAGAAGGAAAAATGGACCACGCAAACACAACGCTTTTCAGTACAGCTCCAGCATGAAACCCGTGAGCAAGGACTGCAAGTCCCACCGGCCAAGCCAAGGGTGGCACTTCACAGGCCACCCCCCCACTGGAAATTCAACATACCCTGATAGGAAGATGCTGTGGCCTAAGGGAGGTCTGCCTTCAAGGAGGAGGTCTGAATAACTCAAGCTGTGCTGGGTTTGAGCAAAAATGACTGAGAAGTGACATCACCAGGTAATATGAGTGCCTCAAAGGTGAGAAAAAGCTGGTATTCAGAAGCGAGGAGGCATAACCAGGCATGCCCAGGCACTACAGTGCACATATATGATCTAATGCCAGTATACAGAGGCATGCGTATGACCAGCTTTCAGAAGACCTTTCAGGAAAAGCCTGAGCCAGACACAAGCTGGTGTGCACAGTGCAGGAAGGAATGCCTGCAATTTGAGGGTCTTTCTCAAGATATCAGACTGGAGCTGGGCGTCCCGCCTCAGCCACGGTGAGGGCCAGGTCCAGGCTGCTGCTGGGAGAGCCTCACCGCTGCGGGCGGCCGCAGCAGCCTGGCTGGCTGCACAGAGGAGGCGTCCAGCTGTCTGGCTGTGGTCCTTGCTCAAACAGCTGTTTCCCTTCTCCTTCAGAAAAAAGGTGGTGAACTGGATGAAAGCATTTGCCGGTAATTTTGGCCGATGAGCCACTACTTGAGGTTCATACCAGATTAGATGACTCAGTGGTTCTGCTGGTGAGAAACTGCATGAGTATAGGATCAAATACAGTAAAGTACTGGGCTGTGCAGGACAAGGAACATGAAGAGCTGTAGCCTTGATTCAGCAAAGTACATGCCCAACTCGTAAAGACCTGCAGCGTGCAAAGACCTCCGATGACCTCACCAGGGCTATTCACATTTTGAGGCTGAGCCTGTGTTAAGCATCGAACACGACCAAGCCAGCAGGACTCTCACTAACGGGAAAGAAACGTTCAAGCCCTGAACAAAGAAATCGTATCTCATCATGAAACACCACGCGCTTGGGCAGCATCACAGGATCAGATATGGGTTCATCAAGTTTCCCTTTCCCTCAGAGATCTGCAGCCAATCTCCAGCCTCCAAGCCCTCCACCCCCAAAGGTCACCTCCTGGGAAGCCGCACCCGGTGGACAGGGGCTTCACTTTCTGTAGGAGGGTCACAGCAATACTCAAGAAGTATACGTCTGACTTCTCAGAATAGTCTGGGTTATAAAAAAAAAAAAAGAAAAAAGGAAAAAAAGCAAAGAGGAAAGAGTGAGCAGGCACAAACAGATTATGTAATAGCCAAGACAAAAGCAGTGCAAACACGGCGGTGAGAAGTGAAAATGCACAGCAAACCCATGCAAGTCAGCCTCTCTCATCAAAACTCAGCAGAACACCCAAGGTAGACTGCCCGTTAGAGGGCTTCAGAAAAGAAAAGGCAAATAAGAACACACAGCAAATCTTAAGGCGGCTCTCCTAGCTGTATTTCCTTTTCTCTCCAGTAAAAGCCAGCGTTTGTGAAATTGCTGTCTAGCAGAGTCAGCAGTACCCAATGGAGACATGACCTAAATACCTCGGAAATACAATAGATACATAGCCAGTCATATCCACGTAGATAGGCAGATGAGATGGGCTAACTGACTGGTAAAAGATGGACGCTGTGTATCAATCTCAACAGGCAGAAATTCATGCAAGAAGCATAAAATGGATGGTCTCCTGAGACCTTGCTTTTGGGAATGACAACACCAGGTAGGAAGCTATGATCATCCAGTTGTGCACAACGTGAAAATGACAAATATATTATTTATATCTCTTGTATTTCTGATTTGTAACCGATTATATAAGAAGGAAAAATCTTTTTTTTTTTTTTTAATGTAAGAATATTATAATTGTCTTCATTTTCTTTTCTTTGCACTTGATCATTGCGATTGATTACACCGCGAAATAATCAAAATCTGTTAGGCATAATCAACCTACAGGAAGATCTTAGTAAAGTGACATGCAGAAACTAGAGAGCAAGCTCCCCCCTTGATGCCTACATTCAGCTGCCACCACAACAAGGACTACGCAACACGTTAGGTGGAGACAGGAGCAGCAGCCGCCGCCTGAGCCCTGCTCCCATTCACACCTCTTGGTCATCACCAACTTCACCAGCAGCAGTTGGCAAGGGCCTTGCCAGGCACCCCGTCGCAGCGCACACAGCCATAAAGAGGTTCAGGAATAACACTGCTTCCGCAGAGCGCTTGGGACAAAGCCGTCGCACCCCTGGGGACCTGCATACACTTGATGCAGCGCTTTAACGCTGGGGTGCGGAGGTGATGCTGCTCTGCGTTGCTGAGCAAAGGAGGAGTCTGCACTTTTTCACTGGTAAAATGCAGCGGTGGTAACTCTGGTAACTTCGTCAGGCTGTGTACGAGTAGAAAGGGAATCTGTACAACCACCAAAACACCTGAAAAATGGTGGTTTTAAAGTCCCGATGATAAGGTCATGTGCCTAGGTTTAAACGAGTGCAAACCCCGTGAACTCGATGTACTTGTCCCAAACACCAACGCAAACAGAATTGAGCCCATCTCTGCATTACAGCCCCAGTAAATCTCTAGCACTCAGAAAAATCCAAATAAAACCGAGCTGTATTCATTAATTTATCTGAGCAGGGCAGGGTTTAAACTAAATATGAAGTAGATTGTGCAATATTTTTTCGTAGTCAATACCGGTTCTTAGGAAATTATCTGAGTGAATTAAGTGGAGGGACTATTAAACAATTTACACACTTCCTTGTGTTTCAGATGTCTAATTATAGCCGTGTTTGTCTCTCCCCGCAGAACTGTTGTATACCACATGGTATGCATATTTCAGCATCCAGCATTATTAACTCATGACCGACTGTCAGTTGATCATTATCTAACACATGGGGTCTGCAAAAAAAGCCTTATTTGGGCAAAAGCAGGCTTCTGACCCGCTCCCGCTGTATTTTCCCCCAGAAGAACTTCAGTTGGATTATTATTTGCTGTCAATGGAAACTCAGAGGTTACATATGTGAAATCTGCAGACAGGAAAATAAAACCTTACCGAGTTTAAACACTCAGTTGATATTAAAACCATCTCCAGCTTGGTTAGTTTAAAGAAAACTCTCAGTTGCCCTCTAGTGTCACCCGGCTGCCATGCCAGGCAGCCTGCCCGCCGCAGCCAAGGTCACAAAATTTAACCTGATTTCATGCGATGAGGTTTACTATAGGATTTACTATACGTGTAATATTTCATATAAAAGGGTGCGGGGGGATGCTTTTCCCTCCTGGAAATTTCAGGGCTTGGGGCCCTGGAAGCCCAGAGTTTGCATAATGTTTACGGCTGTAATTGCGGCGCATGACACACGGGTTTTATGAGCGAGAATCTCTGAAATCACTCTGCGCGCTGCACTCCATAAAGTTCATTCATAACTAAAAATAGACTAATGTACAAACTGATTTAGCATTATACTGAAGCTAAGGAACATAGGGAGTCTGCAGAATTCCCTAATATGGAAGAGAAGCTGAGTTTTCAAAAGCAGCAGTTTATTTGTTTCTGAAAATGGACAACATATGTAAAAGATTTAATATACAGAACCAGGTGTATATATAGCATAGATCTTCATATGTGCCCATTTTCGTTCTATATAAAGACTTTATACAGCCTGAAACTATAAATTTAATAATAGATTACTAAATTAAGTCTGCACAATCACTTCATAAAAAAAATCATTTCAATTTAAAATACAGCTGTAGGGGTTTGGACAATTTCCTGCATAATAGAGGCCCATCCCCGAAATGTAAATAACACCGGTATTAAAACAAGTCAATCAGGCACATCAGGGGGAAAAAAAAAAAAAGGTACATGAAAACATAAATGCATTTTCCAGCCTATCCTAAGTAAGGATGCCAAACCTTTATTTTATTTGAATGCTGCTTTGATAAATCACTACTGCTTCAGCTGGCTTTTTTTTTTTTTCCTTTTTTTTTCCAAATGTCCTCTTTTTCCTAAGAGAAATCCAGGGCTGATTAAGTCTTAACATTTTGAATACACCAAACCATCAGGGTTTTGCAATAAGAATTATTCACTTCTTTCCTGTGTACCGTCAGCATTCTTAAAATACTGTTACTATAAAATTAAATAGCGTGCTCTTCAGAAACGCATGACGTTGCCTGCTCTGTTTTTTTCAACTGCAATTGTGCAATTTTAAAATGCTCTTCTTTCTCAATGCCTTTTCCCCAAACAAATACCTTCGATAGTTATAAGATTACAAAAACAAGTTAGACACTTTTGTTTTTTTTTTTTGAAACTTACAGGCCACCTGTAATATTATTGACAGATTACCCAGTAAAAATGACAAACATTACTTTATTTGGTATATATCCCAAGTTAATTGTAAGGCTTTCTCCTCTTAATTTGACAAGACTGAAATATCACAAGAAGTACATATGGCAATTCAGAAAATATAATCAGGGAAAAGGCAAAATGAACACTTGAAAAGACAAATGATTTGATTTGCATAAGCAGATATTTGTAAGGCACCACCTTTCTCCACCGCCTGAACAGCACACTTTCCAGTCGCTCTCGCTCTCACAGCATAGCTCACAAGCACAGTAATCGCCCTTTCTACCCCAAAATGTTGCCCCTGTTGGCGACAGAAGGCTTCTGCCAGCAGCAGCCAGCGATGCTGTGGGGCACTGTGAAGAGGAGACACGATGCAGCTGGGCAAGAAAGCAGCACGGGAGGTGCCAGGACCCCTGTCCAGGGACCCTGACCCAGTGGCTCCAGCCGCATGTGCCGCCCCAGCATCCCCACTTTTCAGGGGAAGGCTGTCTCTCAGCTTCAACCTAAGCCAGGGCCCTGAAATACTGAAATTGCTACTGAAATAATAAAGGGAGTATTACAGTCCTATTTTACAGGGCTTGGTCAGGGCTATGCTATTTGCTCTACGCTCCTAGTGACCGAACCCTGGCTCTCAAGTCGCAGGAAGCTTGTAGGGTTTCCAAGCCCGGCTCCCAAGCCAGGGGGACATAACAAGTCCAGCAGCGGGGAGCAGGAGCTGGGCAGTAACTTTAACACTGACCTGTACAAGGCCATTGCAATCGGGACGCAACTGGCTGCTGATCCCAGCGTCATCCGGCTGTGTAGGGGCCCACCTGCTCCCAGACCCATATCTCAGGGGACAGGTGGGACCCCTGGCAAGCCACTGTCCCCCTTGCCTGCAGACCAGTCTCTTGGGCTGTGCCTTTCTTTAGCTCTGCACAATACCTGATGTTGTGCTCTGCGGGATTAGGGTGCTGGAAGACTGTGGGAGGTTCTGAAAGCTCAAAAACTTATTTTCTCGGCCTCATGAAATACAGAGCAAGAATTTTATTGACTAATCCCGGTCAGTACCCTCCTCTTGATAACATCTGGAAGGGCTTTCAGACTGCACAGGAATCCTCATCCTCATTTCCAATAAAGGGATTGCTCCACTTCCAGATTCACCCACTCTGCCCGCTGCCGGATCTAGGTTTTTCCTAGAAGCCTCCCCACAAGCCATGACTTGACGCTGCTTTGTTTAGGAAACCTGACAAAGTGACAGGAGTGGCCAAACTTTCTGTATATCTAATTTTAAACAGATAAAAGTAGCACCAAGACAAATCATCACCTCTCCTTGATTTCCAAGTACACTGTTAAGTAGACTTGGACTTCAGCTAAGGTGAATATGAAGATTCATTGTCCCAAGAGATAAATATTGACTGAGGAAAAGCAAAGGTCAAATTGGTCAATATTTACTCAAGAAACTTTAAATCTTGATGCAGTGTAACGTACGCTCTGAATGTCTTCATCAGCTACCTCTGGAGATCTTTTCTTTATGACTAAGGATTTCAAAAGCATAATCTTCTCCCCTCTAAAATTCATATTTAAAAAAATCCCTCACAGACACCTACCGCAAATAGGAAGCTTTCCGTGCCTATGGCCTCAGCAAAAGGAGATGTGATGATTTGCAAATGCTATCTGCCCAGTCTGCATGCCAAAACTCAGTAGCCCTGATGTGAACCCCGAAGATGTGAACAATAAAAACTTTCTGACTCATCACATGACAGTATTTCAGACTACCATGAACAGGATTTCTTCTTTGGTAAGGATTAATGCACTCCCTCCTCCCTCCGTCTCAAATATCTGTAAATTAAGGCTGAAATTTTATCTCGGGCTTCTATTTCACATAAGGAATTACTCTGAGACAACGTCAGTCAAGAGCTTTGGGGGAGTTATAGTCCTATTATTTACTGTGGCAAGTACATTAGTCCTATTATTTATCTAAGGTTTCAAGCTTACTGCCTGATTTCTGAAGGTCTTCTACCATGCTATTCTTGTCTGAAGCCACAGCACTACGGACTCGTCTTTCCACAGAACAGCACTGTTGAAAACAAAAGTTCCAGGAAATTTATAAAGGCTGATTTTTCTGAAGATGCACTAGGAAGGAAGACACACTAATCCTCTGGAGTTTCAATGAGGTTATTCCCCAAATTCCCCTCGTCACCTTCACACTCAATGACCGGGAAGGTACCAACCCTCCTACTCCTTTGTTCATTCAAACAGTCTAGCATGGCAGGTGAACTCCTGTTTCTAACCTTTTTCTTCACTAAACAGTCAAACATAGCACAGATTTGTTGCAATCACCATGGAGATCAGTTGGTTTCAAATTAGGCACAAACTGTTTGTTTCCTTTGCTATTTTTATTGTGTTTTGAGGCTATTACGCTCCTCCCACCCTGCCCTTTCTTTATCTTTACTGGCAAATGAGAAAATCTTACTTTATTGGGAAGTCAAATCCTAGCCACAGCCACTCCTGAACTCAGTGGGGGATGGCGGTGGTCCCCCCTTCTCAATTGCCTTCCCTTGCTGGTTAGCAACCAAGAAGTCTGCACGAGGTCAGACTCCACAGATGAGATGACACAGAACGTGCAAATGAAGCCCCTGTTAGCTGGAAGAGAAATGTGAGCCTTATTCTACGCAATTCCATAGTTAGGCCTACTAGGGATGGAAGAATTGATCTATTCTCTGCAAGAGGGAATGAGAGGTAGGCTTCCGTCTCACATCTGCAATGGCATGAATGAACCACCAAGGGCTGCCACGAGAGAAATGGCATTATCCTGGCCTAACAAAGAGAGACCAGGATGGGGACGGGGATGGGACTGTACAGTGAAGGGGGGGCGAAAGGCGAGCGCCTGGCACAAGGAACTGAGGAACAGGACAACTGAAGCAATAGGGAGTGGGGGAAGCCAGACTTCTGGGCTGTTTGAATCACACACAGAAAGCAAATAAATCCAGCACCACAAAGCCAGGTGCAAGTGTCACTCTTCCACTGGGTGACACCTGGGCTACTGCAGCCAGAGGCTACCGAGCACCCTCTCGCCGTGGAAAGGCTGTCCTGCACCACCGAAAGCATGGAGAAGTTGTTATTTGACTCCCAAAGATGTGAAGTCTCTAACAGAAGTTCCTTTGGAGGCGCAGAAAAAGACACAAGGACCGATAGTGCTGAATGTAGGTTTCCCACAGCCCAAGTCAATGGGCTCCCTGTGCCAAAAATGCAGCAGGCTGGGATTTGACAGTCCCAAAGATGCATATGCCAAACGCAAGTCTTTCCCACAGCTCTGTGACAGGTACATCGCTTCCTTTAAAACACCATCAAGTCTCCACTAAAACATCCCTCTGCTTCTGGAATCATATGCAATCCATAACGTGGAACTTAAGTTTAAATTCAAAGACCAATTAAAAAAAAAAAAAAAAAAAAAAATCAATGAAATGCTTTTATGAAACAGGAGATTGATCTGCAGCTTAAAACTTCCAGTAATGTAATATTTTAGAACTTTAATAAATAATGCTTTTATCTTGATTGCAAAAATAATACCCTGCCATGAAAACACAGAGCAGAGGTAGGAAACTGTTCAACAAGAATTAAAATGTCACACTTTGCACAGAACGGAGCATTACAATTATTGGTGAAACACATTTTTCAAACTTGTTAACACAAAATTAACAATTACATACATCACTTAATTCTATAAGTGCATATCTCTCGAAGTACCCATTAGCTAACCAGGCCTAGTTCAGTTTCAATATACATGCAGGCTTTGCAGCACAGAGGGGATGTAACTATGCGAGCGCTGGCACAGTAAACCCTGAAATGGCAAGTGCTATTAAACTGAGATGCAATCACGTTGAAAGGGAAACATTAACAAACAGCAGACAATTGAGAAGAAAATACAGGGCGCTTGTGTTCTAATACATGTGCTTCAAAACCTTATATAACTATTCATTGTCTAGTTCATCTGGCCAGGGGCCCAGTTTGCTCTATGCTATGCTATACTAATTTTATAATAATAAACTGTTACACAAGCTTTATGCAGTCATGCATATGAAGAGGTTGTGGAAGACGTTACATTTGATTATCTTTATAGCAAAGACACCATCTTGAAATTAAACATAGCCTGGTAGAAGTATATAAGAGTTAAAAAAAAAAAAAAAAAAAAAAAAAACCCAACAAAAACCAAACACAAGTATATCACTAAAAAAAAAAAAAGAAAAAAATCCTTTCAAAAAGGCTCTTTTTCTCCTCTGAATATCACCTTCACATTATGCATGACAGATAAATACCACTAATCCCATAATACAACGCAAGAATCTGCATGTTCCTGGACTATGTTCATTCGAAGACAATCGGTGATTTTTGGAAATGCATGCTTTTTTTTTATTTTTTTTAAATACACCTTCTTTTCGTAAAAACAAGGCAAAACGGTTTACAAAGCCAAAAGGAATGCGTGAAATAGCTGGGGTTTAAAAACCCTTTATGTTATTTGTTGTTTTAGCATGAACTAACACGAACCACCGAGATGCTTCAGTTAAGATTTATCTGTACCACAGAACATTTTGTAAGATAGCAGTTGGAAAACATGGGGATGAGAGAGATGGGGCACAAGAACATATACAGCACGAACCAGATGCCATCCAGAGAAGTCGTTTCATATTCCACATTTGTCTATGGAATTGTCTGAGAATTTTCTGCTGAACATTATTTCCAGGTTTATCAGAGCGGTTCAAAACCGGCTATATTTAGTCACTGACCAGTGCCAGAAAGCACTACCAGACTATAGGATCATGGCATATTTTAAGTTTGATATCTCATCAACCATCAAGGCCAGAAATAAATGCCTTTTATAATCAGAAAGAGTGAAAAGCCTCAGACCTCCAAGATACATACGGGATTTTTTTCAGCTCTAAGTCACCAGGTATCAACCTCAAAAATCCCATTATTCTGATTACCATTGTGCGTCTGCTACTTCCCGACCACCCCCTACATATTTTGATTTCAACATTTTAACATCTAATCTAAAAAACCCCACTAAAGCTAGTGAACCAATGTTTTATGTGGGGCCCCTGAGGCACTTCCACATGCAAATACCACCACCACATACCAAAAACAAAGAGTCAGCAGTCAAGTGGCGCTGAAGTCAATGGGTGTAGGAGCAAACCCCAAAAAGCTTTAATGCCAGATTCTGATCTAAATCACATCACTGTCAATCCCAAGTAATTGACTCCTGTGGATTTACATGAGTGGAAAGGAGATCATAATCTTGCTCTTAACCTTTACCTTTGAAGTAGAGATGGTCATAAATCCGATTTTTCTATCCAACAGGAAAATGTCAGAATTTCATCATTTTCTTCAAATCAGGGCACTTAGTCAAAAAAGTCCTGAGCAATGCTAACAGGCAACTATCAGGCTCTTTAATTTTAATGAATGAATGTCTAATGAAAAGAAACCAACTGAAAATACTTCTACAGATCAAAACTCTTCTGTCTCAAATGGTTTTGACATTAAACTGCATCCCACAGAACTGTGGGTCCCAGGGCCCCGTGCTCCTGCGCTCCACCACGTCGAGCACTGAGTGCTGAGCGCCCTGAGCCACTGCGACGGTACAACCACTGGGGAGACCGTGGAGCAGCACCAGACCTCCTCCGGAGAAAGGGATGGGCACAGGATGTGGCCGCACTAGCGTTGCTGTGGCAGTTGTCCCCAAGAGTATGTCAACCCAGCATGATAAAGTTCAGTCCTTCCAACCCTAGGCCAAACATTTCATTTCAACCTTTCTGATGAAAAAGAAAAAAAAAGGACAAAAGAATAAAATTCAAACAGACACATAGTGGCTGTGGACCGGTACTGTGGAAAAGATTTCCATATCATTCAAATGGCATCTTCCAGTGACAAAAAAAGCATCAAGGACTTGACTCAGAAGAGTGAGAAAACCTCCTGTGAGGTAAAAGTTATGCCAGAATTAAAACGCAAAACAAGAAGAAGTGGGGACCAGGTGGCAATGCAAGAGAAGGGCTGGAGCTGAGCCCCACGCAAGGGCTTTGTCTGGCGCATAGACCCATGCCTGGAAAACTCCACCAAAGGAAGCGGAAACTTCACCTATTCTCTAACTGTAGGTGGAATACAACGCAAGGTGGCAAAACTCTCCTCAGCCAGTAAGGAGCGTTCGTTGACTTTCTATAATTTATTTCAACCATTGTTACATTGTTCTGGTCTACGATCCCAAAACTAAGAAAGCCCAACCAACTGCAACCTCCTGCAACTGCTTCTGGCTGCGTGACTCGGTCTCATCCCTGCATCTGACTGACGTGCAAGTTGGAGCTTGTATTTGCTACTTTGGGACTGTCCGATTTTCATGGATATTCATGCTTAGACCCAAACAGTCAGCACAGCCCTGATGCCTTCTCCAGCTCACCTGAAATGGGAGCTGATGTTTCTGCTCATTCATCTCGCCTTCCTTTGCTCTCCTGAATATTTCTGATGGTTGCTAGGCAACTATTGTTGAATACATGCATGAGGCATTAATTGTCTGAGCACTTTAAAAGAGGAAAATTCTTTAAAACTGAGGACACTGTCATACCAAAAATAGGATATTTCCTTTATGAAGGACAACACTCGTGGCTGGGAATGTTGATGGCTGCAGCATGTCAGAGGCTACATGAGTCACCGAGATTACTCACATGCAGCGCAGCACAAAAGAAGTGTCTTAGGAGACCCGACTTTATTATAAAGTTTTATTTTAAATGAAGTGCTTCAGATCTAGTTTTATCTTCTGACTGCTGTCATTGGGATATCACGGTCCACATTTTCATGAAATTAATGGCGTTGGGTCCAGCTGCTGTTACAGACAGCGTTAGAACTTACCAACTGTATCAATTCACTACCTTCTAAACTCAAAATGGCACCAGCAAGTACTCCTCTTCTCTACACTTCAAAGAGATACTGTAGTCTCACTGCTGATCCTAAGTGCTCTGCGCTTCTTACCCGTAAATGTGGATTTCATTTTATAGGGTCTTTTTTTCCAAAATACATTCCAATGTCATGATCAAGCTCTAAAGACAGTAAACACAGACTTCCATAAATTGACTTAAACTTCTAAACTAAACAACTGCAAGGATTTGCAGCTAGGTAATTTTTGGGTTCTTTTTGTTTTATAACAAACCCATCTCTACCATAACTAAACATTCACAATGTACATGTATTCATCTGAATTACAGGCTGCCTTTCAAAACAACCAACACCAAAAAAACCCTGAAGAACCATCATTTTTTTGGCAAATCAGTCAAATGATTATAGTTCCTTGCAAAATCGGGATGCTATAAAAGAATGAGGGCAACTGTACTGCTAATTTTGAACATGGTATTCTGAGCTAAGAGCTGCTAAAGACCCTGGGAATAATCTTTTCCCTGTTTTTCAAACTTGTGCTCTATCTCTGTGAATGTATGTAATGGGACACAGGCTCATCTCAGCAAAGTTCAGCTGAGGTTTGTAAGATGAAGTGACTTATTTAATCAACGAAGCGAGAAGTAGAATCATCAACACCTACTTAAAGTAAACATGCCACCCCACAGCAAAGAGCTGTTTTCACTGGGAGTTTAACTTCTACTACAGTTGCAAATCCAGAGTGAAACACAGGAGGGTGATGACAGAGCTGGAAGGTTGCACAGTACCTCTCTGTTGAAGCAGCAGCAGTGTCTGCGAACGTCATCCATGTTAGCGGGATGATCACCATTAGCCTTTTCACATATCCTCTTACCCTTTCTGTAGGCTGAAACTGCTGATTTCAAACAAATTCCTCCTCTTCTATTACTCACTTGTTGCTAACACCTGCTTTTTAATTAACATGCTCTTTAAAGCTATTACGCAAAAAGGTAAGGTGACTGGAGACGTCTGTGAAGGACTCACCAGGGAAGACTCATGAAGTCGGTACAGTAAGTCTGTAGACGATCTCACAGCGTGTCGCTGCACATTTAAATGAGATGCCATTGAGTTACATTTTCCATACTTCAACTGAGGAGACAGCCCTTTGTAGAAGTTACCGAAGTGGCCTAAAATGGACCAGATCCAATTCTCCCTGAGCTGAGCTCCCCAGCAGAGAACAGGCAAGGGACTGATGCGCCCACAGAGACCAGAGCAGAGGAGCACGCTGCCCAGTCAGTGCTCCGAGACAGGCAACTGCTCATGGTGGATGGAGACTGGTAAGGAGAACAAAGAGGACATGGGGTATCCACAGCCACCAAGTTGGACCAGTGAAGACACTGGCGTTTAGCTCCTAACACACCAGCTTCCTGCGTAACTCCGTTCCTCAGCCTCCAGTCCACAGAGCAGATGCAAAGCTCTGCCCTGTCTACTGAAGAGTGTAAGCAAATTTTCGGGTTTGTTTTATTGCAAAATGGACACAAGATCCAGCACAATCTAGCCTTTACTGGCCCAGATGCTACAAATCACGCATATTAACACAGTAACAGTTTTTAAGGCCAGAACGAATTAGTAGGACATTAGCGCCTTGTTTACTTTCTGCAAATACTACCTATACAATGTCAGAGTGACCACTGGATGAAGACAATATCTCTTCCTTGAGTAAGGATCATGTCTTTTGGAAAGCAGTCTTGATTTAAAAGATTCAAATAATAAAGAATCTATGTTTCTCCTAGCTAAGTTGTTCCCATGGTTAATTACCCCTTGCTGCTAGATAATTGTGCCTTAGTTTCAGCATTAATTTATCTGCTTCCACTTTGAAGCACGGGGTCCTGCTATGTGTCTGTTTGCCAAAAGAGAGAACTCCAGTGTCACAGGTGGTCTCCTCATGGGTGTACTACCAGACTGTGATCGGGTCCCTTCTTAGTCTTCTCCTCTATGCACTAAACAGATTGACATTCTTTAGTCTTCCCCTTGAAAGCAAGTTTTCTGTGCCATGAATTGTTTTTTGGGTCCTTCCTTAACCCTGTCCAGTATTTCAATACAATGTGCAAAGCATGGGCATGAGAATCGGGCACAAAGCTGAAAGTGGGGAAAAATCTCTCTAATCAAGTCTTCCTGTTCTTCCATGTTCCTCTGCAGCCCACGGTTCAGAATAATACATTTGAGTATTAGTAGTGCAGTTATCCCATAAAATTGTATCACCCTTTTTGCAGAAAGCCATCATCATTTGACTGACTTACCAAATACGTTAGCTTTTAGGGGGTTTGATAATGATTTCGTCTAGCGGTATATGCAGCAGTAGTAACACCTCTCTATTTCTTCTCACTATTCCCCTGCTTATTCATCTAAGAACCAGGTTTGCTCTCCTACTCTAGTCAATTGGTTATCTATCACTACCCTCAAGTAATTTATGGCACTGAGACCAACACAGCAGCCCTGAGGCACTAAACTGATCACTAAAAAAACCAAGATACAGCTATATATCATACCAAGGCCCAAACTTCAGCTGAAATGTAAACTCTCACTGCTTGGCTGGCCTTTAGCCCGTAATGGACAATAAAACAATTAAAAAACATTACAAAGTCCTAATTGCCAATGATAAACCTACAAAAAAAAGCAACACTTTTTTNCCATATTCAGTACTTATGCGCAAAAACAAGGTCCAATGAAGAAACTACCAGCATCCACTGGCTATCACTGGGAAGATGGATGCGCAAACCGTAACGCATTGGTACCTTCTCCAGTGGACACAAGCAAAAAGGGATTGCTGAGGTCTCTTTATCTGTTTGCGTAAATGATAAACTAATTCACATATTGTTCCTGACCTGTCTGATCAGGTTTACGAAGATGCTGACAGGTAATGAGAACTTACTCAAACAGCACTAGTGTCAACAGAGGGGAAAAAAACCTCCTCTGGATGACCCTTAATGTCCTCATTTGATTTCAGAGAGAGAAAACCATAGCAAGAATTTTAATGCCCTATTTTGCCTCTTTTGCAATTTGATTTAAAAACGAATTCACAAAACCCCAGCCACATGGAATTTAAATTCTGCAGAAGTCTCACCCACCAGTAATTACTACTGCAGTGTTTAAAATTTAAAAGAAAACAAACTCAAACCTGAACAAAACACTATTTTTCAATTAATCTTCTTCCTCTGATTTCTTTCCACATTGCATCATCTCCCAATTACTGTGATTTTGCTGAGTGTGCCAGTTTCTTAAAGACACAGCTATAAAATGTATGGACTAATTGTTGAGCAGAACTGAAGAGCTATTAAAACTGCAATAGTACAGCACTTCCAATGGTAGTCTATTATTTCTACATGATTGGTTTTGTACAGTCCAACTCATGCAGTGAAACTCTTAGATAAATTAACTCCTTCGTTTTGACATAAACATCAAAGGGAGAATTAAAGGAGAATGAACATTATTTTCTGCTGCTATTTCAGACATACTGTTCATAACACCCATGCATGTTCCTGGAAAGTTACAAATTATTTAAATTGAGAAAGCCATTTGCTGTTTTATCAAGTCTGTAATACCTAAAATTTGGCTCCAGAATTATCTCATTTTTCCCATTTCATGTTTCCCTGTCATCTACATGGTAGAGCATGTTTACAGAACTTCATAACTATAATATACAATTCAGTCATTTCTAAACAGCTCTATAATGGTAAGTCTGAAATGTACACATTTTAAAGATTACTTAGTGAACACCAAACCCTTTCCCAGCTGTTTTAAATTTTGAATTTCCCAATAAATGAATAACATACTAAAAAAGCAAACAAGATCTGACATTATTTAGTCTAAGTTTCTAAAATGGCATAACATCTGTAGCTAAAAACAATTTTGAATAACTATATTTAACTAGAGCAGTATTCTATTATTCATAGCTCATTCTCCTTACAGACTAGGGGACTTAATGTGGTGTTCAAACATTTCAAACATTTCTTTTAATTGCTTAGCCCTTCCAACAGCCAAACTGCAGCAAAAAGGGGGGGAAAAAAATCTTCACTCCTATCTTTTATATATATTCATGCGACCAACCCATGATCTCAGTTAAGTGCCACGACTGTTCATTAACACACATCACAGCCCCCCAGTCAGCACTGCGAGCTTTGAAACCATGCCAGAAGCAGGGGCTCAACAAATGGCACTTTGACCTTTTCACTACTAACTTCAATCTTTATTAAAATCTCTAAGACGTCAGCTCTGTCTCCCTCTTTTACCATCTTTTATCTGCTCCCGAAATACCTAATATTCATTCATTAAACAGAAAAGTTTGCTACATTCTTACGTAATGATAGATTCCCCTTTCACTTGCAATCGGCTTGTGAAATGCCTTTGATTAAAAAAGAGAACGAAACGCCCCCTCCCCCCGCCAAACAACTCTAAATTCAGATTGCTCGCTCATTTCCAGGGAAATCAAGCATGCTGCCTAATATTAAAAAATCTCATGGCATCCAGGCAAGTTTAGCTCCATGTTATCTTCCTCTTATTAAATTCCGACTTAGCAACACACAAAATGCTCACCCTGCTCTTTGCTTGCTTTTTTAATTTCACGTTTGCATCTTCACATCTTCAGTCTGAGCATTTGTAGGGGGATAGAGACTGATTTTTTGCCCAGCAGGGTTTCCGTTCCCTACAATAGAGTCACCAAAACCAGTAGTCCCACGGAGTAAAATGTAACTAGAGACAAATAGAGGCTTTGATCATTTTTATGGTGCTCAAACATCGATTGTGGGGGGGAGAGAAATCATGCCTTCCCTCCCCGCCCCCAGCAGCAATTAACTAATTACACGTTAAGAAAAAAAAATCAGAAAAAGTTCACGTGAGTCATTTATGTGTTTTCATTCTTTGTAAACTTTCTGGCACACCCTATATGCTTCATTTCTTGCTTTAAATAGTGAGTACTGGAAAATACGCACAGTATTTGGAACCAAGGGGAATGACATATTAATTCAAAGTTTGCTTTGTGTAAATTTGCGTTTTCCAGATTTGAAATGAAACTTCAAGGAAACCTAAAACTCGCTTGCAACCTTTAATTTATAACCCCCTTCACCCACGGATTATCTGGAAGGTATAAGCTATTCATTTAAGCGGCACAGTGAAGTATCATCATTAGGTGGCTTAGTTGCCTGGGTTACTACTATCAGCCTGACCAGTAGGGAACCTGGAAAGCATGAGCCCCAAAGCGGGGAAAAGTAAACAAAGTAATGAGTAACAGTTACAGCTCCTTAAAATGTGTACATTAACCTCGGTATTGGGAAACTATTTGCTTTTTAGAGGCAGCACCCTCTGATTGAAATGATGACAAATATTTTGGAAATTCCATCCCAAGTCGAAATGAAATTACTCAAGTGCACTCCGGGAGAACAAAGCTTTTTAGTATACCTTCAAATGAACTCAGGTAAGTTTACAAATGGCCTATACCTAAAGACCATTAACTAAAATTACATTTGTTTTTATTGAAAGACAGCCTCAAGTGCTGACATGTAATATACGACATGTGATACATAATAATACTCTTAAACCAGTTCTGACATAATATCTCCCAAGGCATAATAACCACAAATGACTGCTTTAGTTAAGAACTAGCCAGGAGCAAAATAGATCCATGTAAAAGTAGCTTTAACCATAAATACCTCAACAATATTTTATGTCACTTTGTAAAAAAGTTAAAGGAGTCCCATAATAATTAACAACAAAAACTTCATGTTCTTTACTATTGTATGGTGGTTGTGAAAGGTTATTTCATAGTCCCGCAGCTGCCAATGCTGTAAATTATGCAGGCACCAAGAAGCATTAAGGAGAAATAATAGCAATTTAAACTAAGGCTGACGTAATTCATGATAAACAGTCATTGGAAAATATTACAATGTTGTCTTTTTTGAGTGGGTTTAATCAGAAGAATGTGACCATATTCTGACATAAACCACTTCTCTTTTCCACTGTATGGGCGCGGGAACAGGGGCCCTTCCCTGGCCGCAAAGGTCTCTCCTGCTCCCGGCCACCGCTGAGCCCCGGCACCTTGGGGACGCTGCTTGCGAGGCTTGGGATGCCGGTGGACCAAAAGCTCTCCCGAGACAAAGCTCAAGAGTCTGGGCAGGCCCGGTGGTCCAAGGGAGGCACCGAAACCAGGGGAACAGTCAAACGAGGATGCTCTAATGAGGGCATATTGCAAATAAAAAAAAGATGGCTCCAGAAATGAAAACATGTATGATGGACGTGGCTCGCACTCATGACAAACGCAGCTTGCCTTACTGCTCGCTGTAATAGCAAAAAGTGATTTTGATAGCTGAATCATAAAACTAGCCATCGAGTGGAAATCTTATACAGGAGGAATTAGTCATTTATATCTACAATCATTTAGTGAACGGACACCAATAAAACAGACGCGTGTGTAATAGATGACAAAACCCATGTGATAAGTTACATTTATCAGGCACAGAACAACAGCTCACTCGCTAACCCTTCGTTTGCTGGAACCACGCATTAACTCTCTGCCAAACTCTGGCTAAGAAAACATGTAAACCCCACAACACTATCATGTATTCACTATTTAATTAAAAATTAAAAAGGAGAAGTAGTTAAAAGTGCCAGACTGGAAGTGGTACACCCAGGCTCTCGGCTCTGCCACGGGCGCTTGCAGGAGGGAGGATATCTCACCTCCCACCCCGCGAGAGCCCCAAAGCCTGGGCTATCCCAGCAGAGAGGCCGTACTGGCCACCCCACGGTTCCCAGCCCTGAGGCTTCCTTGAGCAGCCTGGGCACGGCCACGCGCAGCCCAGGAGCACCACGGGCACGCAGCCCCACGTGCTCACAGCGTAAGCCCCTCTCTCTCCCGGACTGCTACCCAAGGGCACCTGAAGAAGTAAGGAGCCATACCAATTTCCCAAGTGCCCTCGCCACGGGAGCTGTGCTCTCGCAGTGGCACCGGCCAGCCGCTGCGAGCTTCTTGGGCAGCTACCCCGCCACTCTGCGCAGGACAGACAGCCACCACCAGCCCAGCTGAGAAGTGATGCCGAGGGGCTGGAGGAAACGGGGCAGAAGCAGCTTTTCAGGCAGCACCTGCCTCTCCACTCAGCATCTGCTGCCTTCCTCAGGGCAGCAGGAACACGCAACCTGAATAAAATCAGCAATTCTGTAGATGTTCTCCATAAAGGAGTTTTGATTATAAAGCAAAAAATAATCTATCTTCATCTTTATCCTGGTTACAGCTATAGTTGCTAGTAAAAATGTACCAAAAAAAAAAAAAAAAAAAGTAGAAGCGAACAGCATTTGTTTCTATGGAAGTTCTTGCAGACAGGAAGGTATTTTATCTTACTTTACCACACATTACTTATGTTCACTTAACAGCTTGCTGTTAACATTGGGTGCAATTCTGCCCTTGGTTAACTGGTGAAAATCTTGAGTAACAGCCAATGAAGTGGATCGAGTTATTTTGGATTTACGCCACTAAGTGAGACAGAATGTGACCCCTTATCAGTGCCTTTTTGCTTTGAGTATACAAATATTTTATGCGTTTCAATGAGTGACAGAATGCAAAACTTGCAAATATTTATTTTTAGATGTATGGGGAAAAAGCAATTAGAGCTAAAAATGTTAAGAATGAAGAAATCACTTAACAGAAGCAATTATGTTGGGCACATAAACAGCTCTGCCTTCAGACATTTTATTCAAATGCTGCAGAGCACACTAGAAAATATCAATTGTTTAAAAAAAACTGCAAGTATTTTTTCACAACCAAAAAATCAATCATTACAAACAACATCTGGGGATCATTAATATCTTACTCTACAGTTGAATTAACAAAATAAGAAAGAGGTCTGACCAGAATCCAGAACATTTCCAGATTTGCTTTTTCAAGCTAAAAGCTTATGTTTGCAGAGGTGGGGTGGGAGGGAGGAGGAAATGTACATTTATCTATATTGTATATAGCACTATTATGCATTAATCATTACGTCCCCTCCAGCTATGTCCTGTTTTTGTTTTGAGAGAGTTAAAATTTGAAATATTTAGCAAAGCCACCCTGCCCAGGACCTTGGAAAAGATCTGCATATTTTTCAGACTGTTGGACATGCCACCGTAAAGCTCCATCTAAGGAGGTCCCAGTATCCACGCTAATAAAAAGCCTCCATACTCTCCCTATCGCATTTCTAAATGCTTAAGTGTTCTAGTCTTAGCAGAGGAGCACTAACAATGGTCCCACTCCAACATCACATTTGTGTTAAAACAAAGAATCCCGAAGCATCTATCTGCAAACTTCAGGGTTTGCCGAATTTCACCGATATAAATTATCCTGCAGGTATATAGTCGATAGCAATAACAGTCAATAGTCAAAAACAGTCAATAGCCATAACGCTGATACTTTACATCAGCTGAAAAACATTTAAAAACCACCCTTTCAGGCCCAGGTACAATTTTTGTGCTAGAGCTGGTTTTAAAAGAAAAGTCAGCTTTGACTCACGCAAATAAAGAAAGTCACCAACAGGAAAACTGTATTTCATTCAGACTGCAAACATTCTTTCTTTTTTTTTTTTTTTCTTTCCTTAAGTCTCACTCCCTGCCAAGGTTTTGTTTTGTTATGTTTTTCCCCTAAACAACTGATTTTATCTATGAGGCACAAACTTCTGTAAACTGAGATGTATAATGAAAGCAAAGACCAAATTTCAGCTACACCAGGAGTAATGGTACCACTCTATACCCTGAAGTCATCAGCTTTCATCCTACACATTTTTTTTGGCACATGACCTATCCCTAAAAAGCCCCTTCTTCTTCATAGCGTTGTCCTGCCACGGCTTCCCTGGTCAATGACAAGAAGGAAGGTAAGTCCTTCTGAAATCATTGGCTCAGAAACCCCGGTGGCTGGGAGGATGGGTAAGTCATCCCTCACTCCTAACCACTCCCCGCCAGCCCTGGAAGTGAGAGAATCTGCTTTCTGCATTGTTTTACAGGGAGATCCGAGTTGTTGAAGGTTTTGGGTTTTGTTTTGGTTTTAATGTAGATGATTTTTCCCAACACAAGCAATGTATCATTAAGGTTTTTGGGGGGGAAAGGGGAGAGAAGGGAAGTGGGGACTGCAATGGCCTTTACACATCATTTTTTTCAATGAGCAGTTTCCCCTCTGTATTGCTCATTATGGTAAAATGAAGAAGTTTCATTTTTCAGAGAAAAAATTATATTAATACCACAGCAGGCTGTAGTTCTTTCACTTTTTGGTATGAAATGTTTTATAAAAAATTGGCCTTTACACGCAAAAATAAAACTTTTAACCTTCTTTTGGGGGGTGAACAAGTGTTTACAGTACCCCAGGGACCAAACAGCTTGTTTAATGGCATATTGGACCCAGCACGCTATAAAAATAATCCAGAATGATTTAAAATTTACCAAATAGATTTTAAAAATCAAGAAGTAGTACAGTATTCAGTTTTCTCTCACACTCCTGTTTATAGAAAAAGCAACCCCATGCTCACAAAATGAAAGCGAGCCTTCTGGTTCATCTTGAACAGGCAGGATTTAAAATATTTATCCAGCAAAGCACCATGACAAATCTTTCTGTGTGAGATTTTCACCTGGCGAAGCCAATGGAGCTATAGAAATCCACCATCACCCAAGCACCTGACCCTCCTGCATCGAAGCTGTGCATCTGTTCCCACTGCCCTGCGAGTCCCCAAGCCTGGAAAAGGTGGAGGTCATGCTGATAGACACATCTGTACGCTACCTGGCTGTAGGGGCCCACATTTATTTCGCAATGCAGCCCACAACTGGGTCACAAAAGGATCCACACTCATCCATGCGCCCTGGAAGTCACTCCATGCGGTGGAGCAGGCATGAGTCTGGCAGAAGGCCAAGTCACCTCCTTCAGACAAGAAAACGCAGAGGACACGTGCTGCTCTAGCAACAACTGCACACCGATTTCTGCCCAGTGACCCTCAAATCCATCTTCTGGACACTGCACAGGCAGCTTTGCCTGCAACTAGATCTCTTTGGTCTATAATAAAACTATTAGGACCCCTATTTTTTCATTCCTTCTCTCTTGCAGCATATATGACCACATAGCAAAATGCCAGTAAATTATATGCATTTAGCAAAGTTATTCAATAACAGTAACCCCAGAGGCTGATAAATGAAAAGGATTCTGAAAAATGTCTTTACCACTGATCTTGAGTTGAAGAGAAATGAATTGTTCAGCTGGTACATATTATTTTTATTTTAAGGGAGCAGAGGAATGAGGAAATAGGGTTTTGTTTTTTTCCACATGCCAATTAATAGGAGCAGTTAGATAAAGGAATGCGTAGGTGAACTCTAGTCTGTGCAGAGAAATAAAACGAGGCCATGAAGAGGACTGATCCCGTTTGCTCACCCTGCTGTGCCCAACCGATCCCTCCCTCGGGCAGGCAGACACAGCCCGTGGGGCTGCGGCAGGGACTCCGCTGCCACTGCTGCCCGGGTCCAGCCCAAGGTCTCACCGTGGCCGTAGCTCAGTGCCACCTGCAAGCCTGAACAGGCCAGCGGCACTGCCAGGCAGGGCTCAAGCCTTTGTGCTTCAGTTCGACCGTGGACAACTCCACTCCAGCCTCCTGTGCAGGTTCAAAATCTCCTATTTCTTGTTCCTAGCCAGCAACACCAGCATTTCATTATCCGCCTGGACTGTTCTGTGCTGGTGAGGACTTCTAATTGCTCTTACTTCAGGAGGGGAAGAGGTACACAGTCTGACTGTGGTCATATCCATGAACTTTGGCTATCAAGACATCCAAGCACAGCTTATGTCTTCTGCTTTCTGAACGGAAGCAAGCTTTTGAGCCTGTTTGCATTCTGGAGGGGAACCCTCCAAGGCAGTTAGATTAACTAATCAGTAGTCATATCAACAAGAATGGGAGCGGGAGGCTTCCCACTCACAGCAGTCTTTCCTGTGTAAATGGAGAGCAAGTCCTTCCCTGGCAGGCTGCAAAGAAATAGATGCAAATGTTTGAGCCTTCCAGCTGCTGAGCTGATTCCTCAGCAGCCCGCTTCTCCAGGGCCTCCTTGGTGGGACGTTGTGGCACACTGAACCAAGTTAGAGGAGAAGCAGAAAAGGACTTTGCAAGAAAATCGGTCCTGAATATTCCTGCCCAAACCACTTGAGCACGTGCCATACAGCAGTGCACAGGCAGGACGGATGCAGGCGCAGGTAGCCACAGTGTTGGCAGCAGGTACTGGCTGCGGTAGCCCACGTTGAAGCCAGAGGGGAGGCTTCCCGCAGCCTAACTGTTACAGAAGCTCTATGGAGATACAGAGGCCATCCACATGGGACTGCCTGAAGCACCAAAGCATCTCTTCCAGCCACATCTGCAGGAGCTGACAGACAGCATCTACACACCTTTTCAGCTTAAAAAAGAAAAAAATCCCCCCCGCCCGCCCCCAAAATTATGTATTGTCAACAAAACTTAATTTTCCTTCCTCGTTTCCTGCTTTATTTATTTTTTGTTAACCCCCACAGAATGGGGAAGAAAATGGGGAGGATGAGAAGGAGTCAGAGCTCAACAAAACGTTTTTGTTAAAAAGGTATAATAAAAGTAGAGAGAGTACTTCCTGGAAAAAACATTTCTCTCTATTAAAACTGCCTAACAAGGACAACAGCTTACATGCTGCAGTGAATGGGGCTCTTTGTAAAGGTGTTTCTGGTGTCTCACTTGTGACATGCTGTATCTGTCGCACAGTACTCCAACGCTCAGAGAACGTGTAACACCTTCCCCAACAGCAACGCTTCTGAAGACGACCTGGCATCCACATCGGAAGCCAGCACTTCTCACATAAAGACATTAGCAGACCGCATTTCCCAAATTTTGTACTCACTTTAGAATTTGGAGAATTTCAGGTGGTGGGGAAATACACATGTTCGTATCCTGTTCCTTCTGCACACTTCTTTCATTTGCAAGGTAAGAAATAGCCACGCCCTTCAAATTAAATGTGTCTGGATCTCCTTATAGACACCTTTTAAGAATTTTAGTCACATTTCCGTAATCTGGTCTCCCCTCAGATTTGACTGATAAATACCAGTGCCTTAGAGTAATCCATTTATCTACTGTACCACCCTGCCTCTGTTTAGCTTTAGCAGTCATCACTTTCCACATGTGACATCAATCTACATGATACCAATGTAAACTGTTTGTATAACGAAGTGTTGTACATTTTATTGTCCTGCCAGCAAAGGATAAAATAGCACTTTGCCTGATGCCTTCAACAAAGGTAATACAATTGACATCATACATTTTGCAATCTAGCAACGGAACTATACATTGGCCAGTTTTTTCTTCCTAACACAGCAGGGCTTGCAAGTTTTACCACATCATTATTTTCATAAGAAATACTTTCAAAGAGTAGTATTTTTTTGTTTTTATAGTCATTTTAAAAAATCTGCTGCTTAAACCAAACTAAATTTTAAATACACATAATTTCTATGGCTAAGATTTCTGTGACTCTGGTTTGATAATGAGATAATTGCCTTGCAAAGGTCAAGAAAATGGCATAGTTAGCTTTCAGAGACTGAACAAAGCACTTGCTATGGTTCACTAAGTGTAGTTTCTGCATCACTCCACATCTCTTTGATTCATCTGTTACTAATATTCCATGATACACTTATATTATGGATCCAACTATTTCAACAAACCTGCAATCAAGGAATGACCCTGAATAAAATACTCCACAGAAAGCAGATGGTATGCTCATCAAACGCCTTCAAGCCTAAAATAACCTTTCCCATATAAGAAGGATGGTCAATTAAAACTGAACTTTATATTCTGAGCTGGAGCTCAGAGTAAATAAAAATCAACATGATACTATTGTGTTATTGGACCAAACTTCCAGGGCATTTCATTCATTTTTTCACCACCCCCACCCGCTAAGAGCAACCAACACTTTTGTTCATAGTTCATTCAAAGCTTGTAATGTTTTGTGTGAATGTGAGCGGACTTGACAGTTTGGGCCCAATCCTGCAAAAGCTTGACATCACAAAATTAAAACTATTCGCAGCAGTAATGTGCTCCAGTGACGACACCGTGTGAGGAAGGATCTCTCTTGCCTGCCGGGAGCTGATCCATGCAGCAGCAGAGGAGCAGTCCTGCACCACCTCACAAAATGCCCCAATGCCACCGGTTGGGTCAGCGTTTCTCTGCCAACACAACAAGGCCTGGACTGGGTGCCAAGGTCAAAGCCTGCGTGCTAAGAGTTAGGAAAAAGGGGGAGATGATTACCCCATCACAGGCATCGCTGAACCCCTTCCCTCTCACTCCCATTATTAGATGTCAAATGCATAATCAGAAATTCTCTAAGAGACCACAAGAGCTTCCTCGCAGAGATGTAGGGATCTCACACAGCAAAGGTGTACCCACCGCTATGCAAACAGACTTTGCTAGCATTAGCTGCAGCGCTCATCCATCTGGTGATCTGGGTAATAAAACTTAATTCTCACAGCATAGGTAGACTGCTAAAGAAATTACACTGGACCTGTTCTGGAGTTACCCTGGGTGTGTACACAACACACATTCTGCCACATATTCAGCAGCATATCCGCTGCCCTTGGGTTGATCTGACACACTCAAAAAAAAAAAGGTGTGAGATCACCTGGCAGCTATCAGGAGTCAAATCTTGCAGCCCTCTCTCCCAGCTGTAAGGGGCTGCATAGTCCTCTGAAGCCGCAGAGTATTCTCTACACCCTTTGAATTAAGAGGTCACCTCCCAGAAGTGCCTCTGCACTTGTAAAATCAAGCTCCTAGCACTGGCAAAGCCCCCACTGAAAAAGCCCACGTTCCAGAAAGGCCAGAAACACACCAGCTATAGCTGACATTTGTTCAGGGCCCTAGGAGCATACGCACACTTGATGAGTGCTCTGCAACAGCAATGGGATGTGCAGGGAGCCTCTCCTATTTTGCATTTGTTAGCATACTGCACCAACAATGACTTAAAAAAACCCCAACACGCTTTGTAAACCTTCTGGAAAGACATAGGCTATAGGTGAATGGTTAAGGTAGACAAATTTCAAATCCAGACAAGGGATCCTTCCACTCATACCAAGTAACTGTGCTACACACTCTACCCGTATAACATTATCTTTGATCGTGATAAACTCAAGTTGCAATGCCGAGACCACTAGTGGCTAGAAGCCTTCAGTCTCACAGAGGAAAGAGCACATTTGGCACTTAACATTTCAAACATAAATAGCATTGCTTCACTTCAAAGGAATCACATCTTCCCCTTGGAAATCAGTGGACACTTGAAAAGAAGAAAAATGTCTTTACTTGTGAGAAAAAGAGAATAGCTGTAATGTGACTCACCAAACTCATCACATATACTTTCATTCTCTATTAGAGTAGGATGATCAAACGTATCCCGACAGTAGAAGATTTGGGGGTTCTTGCTTGTTACTGCAATGCCTCCCAGGGCTAAAACAAACTGGTCTGTTAGTATTGAAGAAGGCTTGTCCTGAATGCGCTTTAACATGGAGCGATATCGACAGTACTGTGGGTAGCTGAGAATTAGCAGGTTTGAATCTTCATCATCCTCACCTGGAAGAAGAAAAGAAAAAAAAAATACTCTTAGTATGTCAGAAAAATACAAAACAAGGGTTGTAACTCAAGCACCTCAGAAAACCCATGGCCCACTGGTTCAGCCTTGTCTCAAGACCTATCTTTTATAGCGCAGTGGTTTTCAAAAGGAAGGTTAAAAACAGAAATTTGAAAAAAGTTTATTGAAACCGTTTCTTTTCTGGCTTTCTGTTCAGTTCTCCCATGCTTACCCACAGGAACTCTACCTGGATGAGTAAGAAAACACCGGTCTGCACAAATTGGCCAACAGCCTGAATCAAAGTGCTCTCCATACTTTGCCAATTTGGCTGCTTGGATAGAAATATTATCTGTCATTTTTACTCAGCTCCCTATACAGCCTTACTGAACTCATGTTTACACCAGCTAACGTCTTTTAAAAATAATAATATACAAGCCCCAGAGCATACAGCTATTAATTCTCCTTTGAAGCATCTGATACTGGCAACTACCAAAGGGTCCCTGGGCCAGGGACGTGGGCTGATCTGACCTGGTCATTGATGCTAAGCTACCCCAACAGGTGGAAATAACTTTCCTCACATTAACTGCAAATGCAGCAGGACTCAATAAAACACCTACAGAGCACAACGAGCAAATGAATTTCCAAACAGCTCATACTGTCAAAATGTGGGCTCTAAATACAAAGCAATCTAGAGCTCAGACCTTTCCATTCCCCCAGATTTTAGATGATATTAGGCATAAAGGTGGCAGATTTTGAAATATCACAATCAAACTTCATCATATGATAACCAGCAGGAAACCTAACAGCAAAAAACCCAACCAGAGATGCAAACATGAGAAATTATTCATTTGCAGGTATGCAGCCAGTACTTAACAGCACTTCTTTTTATGCTCATTTATCTCCTCGGGTGGGGTAACTGAACATGACTTTCCATGCATGCCAATGAAGACAAAGCAAGAGCATCCAGTTTACGTTTTCTGCTGTACTCTGATTACTGAAAAACTCGGCTATTTCTTCTGTCAGAGACAAAAGGTCTACTATTTAATCCCATTACCAATACTGAAATCATCTTTCTTACCCTTGAAGTAAAAATCACTTCAGATATTGAAAGAAATGCCAGATCAGTTCTCCCCAACCAAATACGATGGCACAACTCATCTTGATTCACGTGAGGCAATGGAAATGTTGACACATAAAAGGCTAAATTTTAAGAAGTTTCTGGAAGCAGATATATCACCTAGAATGTCATCACTGCAGACGAATGCAATGCCGCAAAAAAAATGAACACGACAGACGGACTTGGAAAGTACTGTTTTTACAAGCACAGCTCCTGAAATCCATCACTTTTTAAAACTCAGAACTTTTCCCACTACTTCCTCCTGACGTAGGTCGGGAGAGCAAACAATTTGTGTAAAAAAGTAAGAGTAATACATTTTGGTAAACAGCACTTAAATTACTTTATTAAGAAAATAAAATTTATGGCCCCAAAATCTCTTTCGGACAACCAGGATGTGGTCATGCTTTTCTTTGTTTTCAACAAGTAAGTATCCCGTAAGCCTACACAACAGCATGATTGAGCGAATTCTCCTGGGAATAAGGCGCTCTCTTCTTTACTAGGAAACTCTAAAAATCAGATCAGGAAAACTGTTCTAGGAATTAACAAGCACACGATCCATCCTTTAGCTCCTTCGAGAGTTTCATATACGCCTGCCTGACAGTTATTACTACTTTATACCTTTGTGTAGATAGTGGTGAGCTGAATCTGTTGATCTGACAGCACTTTTCTTCTGCCAGGATGTGGTCAGCTTTTTAAACAGGGTGTATATAAATGTATGTCCCATGTGCCTTTGTAGTAAACCATTAGTTTCTAGACAAATGTGCTGTAAGTCCCTGTGCAGAATTACACAAACTTTCTACCCCTGACAACTGACGACTTAACTCGAACCCCTGGCATAAATTAAAATCAAGTAATTTTTTACAGGATCGCTTTTACACATGCTTGTGCAACTCCAATGAGTACTTTATGATGCATTTGTTCCCTTTCTTTATTCACTCCAGGTTCAATAGATAAATCTAAGAATGAACAAAGGCTGAATAAACTGAAGATTTGTTTAGTGAAAGACAAACAGTGTTCCTGGAACAAAGACTTTTTTTCTCAACCACGCCCACATGAGAAAAGAGAAATCAAAGTAGACCAATCCCTAATAAAATGCAAGCCCAAAGAAGTATTTTGTTTCTAGCAAAATCCAACACGTGCCATTTAATGGTGGGCTGAGTGTGTATTGCTAAATATTTTTGATAAATATGATTAGAAAGAGTTTACTCTTAGGAGGAGGAGATATCAAAACGTGGATCCCATTACAGTAAAATCAAGAAAAACAATGTAAATTCTAAAAACGTTTAACTGAGATCTCAGAAAACCGAAATGCTATATTTCTGAATCTCATTTTAGCTTCAACAGAGAGAACACGGTAAAAGATAATACCTACCGTATGCTGTTTGTAAGGCTCAACTGAAATTACTCTAATCCCATGCTTATATCATAATTGTGTGTTTTAATAACCCCCTCCAATGTCAATTTTTCATTTATTTATATATTTCAGGGCTGAAAACAGAGAAACTGTAATTAGGAGGCAAGGTTCCACCCCTGCCTTCCGAGCGCTGCCTATATATGCGTAGATGTAATCCAACAGTTCCCTTTGTGAGGGGTAAAGAGAGCTTGGATTTGGCACAGTCTGGCATTTATGTTGGATTACATGTTCTTCAAGTTGTCTTTGTAAGTAAGAGATGCATGAAATGCCAAACACAATGAATCTATGCAAGAACTGACTTTTCAAATCAGCACAACCATTTTTAATATGTAACGCAAGACAATTAAAAGCCCCAAAAAAAAAAAAAAAAAAAAAGCCTGCTAAAAGCACGAATTCCTAACAAATCCATCTAGAGCCAGAACTATTTAGAGAGAGAGCAGAGAAATACAAAACTGTAACTCGCTTTTTGTTTGCTTGTTTCGGAAACATCAGCCTATAATGTTACTGCTAACCGCCATAATCTACTCTCAACATCAGTAAGCATTTTTTTCTTTAAAAAGACCTTCACACCAGGATTTTAAAGAGCTTGATGGAAAAACTATGCATGTTCCTTCCTGTACCTAATTACCTCAACTGCAAAAGCTGCCAAGTATTTTGCCCTTTAGTTCTTTTAATCGTATTAGTGCAAATGCATTTGGATGCCAACAGAAACAAACATTTAAAGATTTTTGCTTAAAAGATTCCAAATATGTATGAGGCTGGTCCTAGGAAAGCACACTCCACTTCTTCCCAGAAAGCACAGAGTTACTTCTGCGGAAGAAATATGAATTTGTGCCTCTTGTAAGACTAAATGTCTAGTTTCGACCCAATTTAAGTAAAATAACGTCAATATGAACTGCTCTCACAATGATTTATGCTACCTTCTGTTACTTTATTACATTAGACATTCCTTTCTCTAAGCTTTATACTTTTCGCCGTGCTCCTAGCAACCACATAAAGGCTGAGCACCAACTTTACGCACCTGGCACCCTTCCAGGCTCGACTGTTATTGATAATTATATTGAAGTTTCAATTTAATTGCTACTCTGTTGTGACACAGAATATTTTTTGTAATTAGGCATTTCCCATTTTCTGTCCATTCATTTTTTGTATTACTGAATTTTTTTTTTCCCCAAAAAAACATAAGCAGAACAATGGTACAGATAAGCGTACGTACATCTGTTACTATCATTACCAACACGGTAATGTGAAGGGAAGAAAAAAAAAATTAAAGGAAAAAAAAATTGTGAATATAATTTCTCGGAAGGTAATTTTCTTTTCAGTTTAAGTGCTCTTATTCTTCTTACAGTTACTCAATGATTTCCTGTTCTAATTACAAGACATTATACAGAAAGTCATTTTTAAAAAGGAAATGTACTAGAGCAGGAGGCTAAATAGCGTCACTCGCTTGCTTTGGTTTGAAATTCCAAACTTCTGCATCTCTCTTACCAATTCTCTGCTCTACCTTTGTGCAGTATATTCTACCACAGATCTACCACCTCTTCCGAGGCAGTTAACACAACTGCTTACATCAAAGAGGAAAAGACACTTGCAGTTAAACTGCAGGCAAAAGAAAAAAAAAAGAAAAAAACCACATTTTTTTCCTCTGCACTGTAGCTGGTAAATTGGAGGCAAGCCAAGCCTAGGAGTGGAAAATATTAAAAAGTTAAAAAAAAAAAAAAAAAAAGACAGAAGAAAGCTTGATTAAAAAGCAAGAGAAGAGATATTCAGTTCTAAATCTAAATGAATAAGCCACAAACTATTTCATAAAAACATACTGTGACGTAAATTACACATCAGTATTGCACTGTTGTGGTTATTTTGAGAAATGGCTTGTACTGTAAGTCAGCTGGTAAAACCCCACCCTTAATGATTTTGTAATTCTCCATACAGCAATCAACTGGAGCAGTCATGAAATTGCCAAGAATGAAAACAGACAGAGCTGTAGAGAGTTTGTAATAAAAAGATAATGTACTTTTAACATAACAGAAGTAGAAGATTGGTTTTATTAACTAAAAAAACTACTTAAAAGGTCCCAGGCTTGCCATTTGTTTTGATAAATGTTAACACAGATCTTCATAAGATAAGCAATGTAAGTATCAGGGGAACCAGATAAAATGGGACAATGCTTTGGTGTGTGGGTAGCAAATTGAGCAAGGGAGTTATTTAGAATACAGAGTGAAAATGAAGGAAGTTGCAGGGCTCTGTCCGTCAGGCTCCTCTCCTGCATGGTACCCTCGCTACTCTGCCTTCTTTCGTTACCCTCAGTTACCAAGGGGGTCTCCCAGAGGATGCACATATCGTAATTAGTTTATCATTGCTTGTATGCATGGCTTTGACCATATCAACAATATGTAGCAGACACAGAGGTAATGGAGGATGCATCCGGATGTCCGGAGGGACTGGGAATGGCGAGGGTTAGCCGTGCTGAATGAATGTGGCTGTGACTCCCAAGATGGGATGTCTCTTGACTATTGCAGGGCAGTGTTCAGGTGTCACTGCTCTCGCAAGGCCAGTCCTTAGCAACCCACTGGAGCACACATGATGGGACTCATTTCATGTAATAATGCAGTTTTAGTCTACAACAGTTGTGCAGATCCCTGTGTAGTCAGAGAGATCTCCTTCCAACCTGCTGTTCTGTAAGACATTGATCAACTCACTCTCTGGAGTTACTCCTCCCTCATCAATGACAACGAGCTTAGTCTACAAGCATAATTTGCAGATCAAATTCAGTGAGTGAAATGAATTCCACCTAAGTGACAATGCAGTCTGCCCTACGCCAAAGCGATGGTCCAAATGCATGCTAAAAAATCCCCTCCCAGCAGATACACCCACCACCGACATAAAAAAGGTTGATCTCATCTGTGACGATGGACTTTGGCTCTTCCAGCTCTTAAGATAGGATCCAGTTCTCCTTCCCCTGTTCTGCTCCTTTGACAAGGACCTTCTGCAGTATGGCCATAAGAACACAGGTGTAGACGAGACGAAGATATGTGTAGCTGACCCTTCAAAACCAACGACTGCAGGTCAGACAGCCTCTGCACATCTCAAAGCTGCCTGTTATAACAACATCCCAAGGGGAGACAGCACTGCTTTCCAGCAGACAGAAACGAACTTACTACACAATTCCCTAAAAAAACCTGAATCCCTCAAAAAGTCAAAGAGCAAGAGAAACAGCAGAACAACAAAAGAGTAACCAAAAGGAGGAAGAAGAAACTGGGTCTTTATGACCTAAAAACCTTTAAGAGGAATCTTGCAATGAAAACACCTTCCCATATCACCCTCCAGTCATAACCTGCCAAATACTCCCAAATCATCACCCAGATAACTGCAGCTGGCCAAGAAGCAATGCCAATCATCACCTACATCTCTGGGTACTCCTCTGAGAGAAAGGATGGCTCTCCCAATGAAATAACCTTCATGGGAGAATTATGGCTGGCTCCTTACCTGACCACTTCACACATTGAATCCCCTGCACAGACACAAGGCTAAGAACCCCAGTTCTTATCCAGTAGGAATCCATGTCCCTTTGCACCAGGCTGCTGTGAGCTAGGAGCAACAGCTGAGGAGCTCAGGTAGCTGCATCATCATCATGAAACTACTTCTGCATACTCTAGCACACCAATCGACTCTCTCTCCAGTGAATAGGGAAGACTTACCACACACAACTCTTCCAATCCACCCTGCCTTTTCATTCCCATTTGTTCGCTCTAGTAACGCCACTTGGTGTGCCTTGGCTGGCTAATTAATCACAAGACCTAAAAATATTAATTTAAGAATCATATTTCTCTCACAGATAAATGCAAATAGAGTAATGATTTAACCCCATGAGATGGGACAGGGAATCTGTGGTTTGGGGTTTAAATAAATTTGGGTAAATTATTGACACAACAGGGATACCGCTTTGTTGGCAGGACCCATGCTACTCATTCTTGCTTTGAGAACCCCCCTCTATTTGAATGCTAATGCAATCAAGAACAAAGGCCACGTGTTGCAGGCTACGGAACACAGTGATTACATTTATGTTTACCAGATAATGATGATGTTAACAAGTTGCCTGCAATTCTTACGTGAACATTTGCCTGCCTGATTTTGCTTTTAAATTATCAAAAGGCAAAAGCCATTTCTGTCAATATACAGAATAAAACGCGCAGCCTTTCTGCATGTATCGGATATTTCTTCCCTTGTAAGGAGGAGACAGAGCTAATTCTCATAATTTTGTGCCACTTCCCCAGCCTTCCGTTTTCTGTCACAGCGCCAGCAGAGCATCAGCCGTTCAGAGAATTCCTAAGATTAGTTTAACATTTGAAAGAAAGAGAATACTTACAAATCTACTAGAGATTGAAACTACTATTCAACCCAACAGCAATACAGTCATTAAAAAAAAAGAAAAAAGACAGCACCATCTAATGTGTACTTAAAGCACATGGTAGAAGAACATTTTACAGTCGGTGATTTGGATCCCGAGTTGTTCTAGTCCTACTTAACAGGGACGAAACTGAGTATGTTGATCGATGACTGACAGTAGGTCCATATAACCAAATCTTCCATAATATTTATCTCATTAAATCACTCTGAATTCAAATCATAAATCCAATTTTTGAAGAAGACGGAAAAAATTTTAATACTGAAAAAGTTTCCAACCAGGCATTCAACATCCTTTTTCATACCCTAATCCAATATTCAGCTCCTCATAACTGCAGCTCCTGCCCTGGGCTCCCAGGATCCTCCTGTGCCTTAGGAAGTGGGTTTATGAGGTGTTTCTAGACTCAGAAGAAGAGTGACTGACAACTGTCACTTCCAGCTTTTATATAACCCTTCCATCCACAGGCTTCAAACTGCTTTATGGACATGAGTAAAAATTATTATCCCCATTACACACAGAGAGAAACTGAGACAGAGAGAGCTTAAAGGATTTATTCTACAGCATCAAGCAACTTAGAGAGCAAGGGAGAGAGCAAACAGCCCGGGCAGAAATCCGTGTCAGTGGGGATTTCTGGGCAAGTCAGAATTTCCTAAGTTTCCTTGAAAGGGAAGGGGCTGTCTCCGGCCACCCCAGCCAGCCTGCCTGCCTCCACCAGAGACAGGGGATGGACCAGGCGGGAGCTCGGTGTTGAGGCTTCTCTCCTACCACAACCATTTTCCCTGTCCCGCACAATCCCAGTCACTCCTTCTGCTGCCCGGCTGGGATTATCTTCCCCCTCCATGCAGGGTTTGCAAAGCAGCAGTTTGCCCTTCCACTGAACGGCAGGTGATTGCCGCGACGATAGCTGGAGGAGCATGAGAAAAGTGAGCCGACACTCGGGATGCAGCCAAGTTCAGAGCTGGACTGTGAAATCGTCTCCCTGCCTCCCAAAATTTCCTTCTCTCCTTAGTCCTCAGCTCACAGGCATGGGCCAGCCCATGTCCAAACAGCCATGGATGGCTACAGAAAACTACTCTGATATAAAAGGTTTTTAAACTGCCTTATTAGCTTTCTAAAGCAGATGGAGACGGGGGAAGGGGGAGACTGATTGTAGAAGGGAGCACATGCTGCCTGTCCTCTTGAATGTTCTGGGTCATGTGGACCATTCAGGTTGAATGTGCATCAGCTTTAAAACAAGTATTTATCCTGGTTGTCGTGGTTACTGATAAGCAGCTTCAACTCTGCTGATAACAAAACGAAGAAAGAATTAAAAAGGGGAGGGGGGCTGAAAACATAATTTGGTAATATGACGAAGCCAAGAAGAGGAATTAAATCACATTAAACAAGCCAATTGTACTGTAAATGGCTCTGCCGCTGTATTTGCTTTTAAATCATCTAAGGCTCTAACATGGCAGCTGCTTCAGTTTTAACAAACAAACAGTAAAAATCCCTTTTAATAACGAAAGGAAATAATGATATACTTTGCTTTAGCTGAATTCAAACATAATTTAATTTTTCCTGAGGTGAGATTTGCACAGGGAACAATCAGATAATAAGTGTTATCATTCTCATAGACAAAACTGAACCAGCACTTTGCAATTCAAAGTGCTATTTAATGCACCGTTTTCAGCAATCTCTGAACACCATCCAACATACCACTGAACTATGCTTCAGTACTTACACGTAAAGCCTGATCCTGCAAATACTTGAGCATGGGAGTTATGCTACAAACGCAAGTACTTCCACTGCTGCTGTGGGTGAAGTTACACATTCCCTAAAGTGCCTTCATGAGAGGGGTCACACCCAGTAACTTTTCCTACAACATCTTCTCATCATCTTTAATGTTACTACTATGATTATGTGTCTCGGTCTCCCTTTCTTCTGAAGTGTAGCACTGCACAGAGAAAATACTGGAGAACGAAAAACTCTGCTCTCGCAGAGAAACACGCAACTAGAGCCACTGGCAAGAGAGAGGCACACATTTTTACAGCGATGACAAGTAACCACTGGAACAACGAGCTCAAGGATGTAACAGGTTCCCTAATCCAGTACTCAAGACTGAATCTTTCTTTCTTGAAGATATTCTCCGGTCCGATGAGTTTTAAACTTCTGGTCTGTTATTTGCCCTCTGTGCTGAAGAGGTCCACGACAAATCCATACTTGCTTGGGAAAATTTTAAGGCATGAAAAACCGAAAAAAAATGGAAAGCCACTGAGAATTAAACTGAGTTACTGGGCTTAATATCAGAGTAACCGGGTATCCTGTCATCTCCTCTCTCTTTCACCTCCGCACACCATTCAAACACAAATGAGAGAAGCATACGCAGCCTTACTTACAAGGGACTGTTACACCACCTCTTCCACGTGGCAGAATCAACCGCCTTCATTTTCCATTGCCCCCAAAAGTATGAGTCAAAAGCCTTATCTTGGTGTTTCACACGGGGCCCTTTCACTATCATTCTGAAAATTCGGAGGAACTGCGCCCTCCTCAAAATAGCAACGGCAGAAGCTGCCGGTCCCAGAGCTGTGACACGAGGGGTGGAGGGTGGAAATGGTCCAGTGATTTAAAGAGTCGAGCTCCGCTTTTGACATTTATGCCCTCTTTGAAACCCTTAATGAAGTAACAACCCCGTTAATTCTTGCAGGGTATTTAGTACACATAAAAACTGCATTATCTACTATTTACAATTTACTGCACACAAGCAGTATTTGGCTCCGTATAAAAATAGCAAGCTCACTGTAACCCTCCGCTCCCTTAAGCATACTGCTGATTTCTTTGACACATGGAGAAGTGAGAATAATTACATTTTACTGAGTGCGTCTCATTACGCTGATTTAAGTAAGATTTCCAAAGCTGCAAAAACATGCTTTTCGATTTCATTTGTTTCTACCAATTCACTCTGAAGACGATTAGTAAAACCTTCAGAAATCATCATCAATATGGACAAAAATTGTACCCTTCTCATGTGGACATTTGACAGAGGGATAATAGGGTCTACAAACACCACAGTCAGACGTTTCTTTTCTATTTAATGTTTCCTTCTGTGCCAAACATAATATAACAGACAAGTGTTAGAGAGATGTGCAGGGGGAGCCTGAATAGAGAGCTTTAGAAGAGGTCCTTAATAGAGAAGCTGTATGCTTAGTCTTCAACAACATTCAATGGCAATTTATTTGCAGCCATTTTCTCACGTAACCTTTCACACGGGAGCAGGTAAGATAGAGCACAAGACAATTTGTCAACTGCCAGATATGAACAAAAGAAACCATTTTTAATAAGCTTCAGCAGCCTCTTGTATTTGTTTTGCAACATGTTAATAGCTTTTTTGGAAGCCAATCAAAGACAAGAAGAGAAAAAGAAGTCAAGCTGGGAAACAAAAACCACAGTTAAAGAATTCTACAGATAAACTTGTGTTATCATCTGCAGTGTAATAATGCTTAAATTCAGGAGTGGCACAGAATTAGAATTAGCATGATGCCATTTCTTTAAAAAAAAAAGATAATTGCAATCACAAAAATGCTAGCGCCATTTTTTTTCCCCCCAAGAATTTGCTGTCCTTTATCTCATCCCAATGTAGTACGTACCTGTTCCCCAATACAACCTCCCTCTGGCCCCCCTCCTTCCCGGTGATAAGGTGAAACTCAACATGAGGACTATCATGAGGAAAGGCCAGTTGGGAGTTGCCGAACTCCAGGCCACTGACCCAACTCCCCCACACCATGCTCCCCCAGCTGCTCGGGGAGTCTCACCTCCTAACCAAACTTCTCATGTTGCACCAAATAACCCCCAAATTGCTGCTCTGAAAAACAAATGAAATGTAGCTTCAATAGCTGTTACAGGTATATGAAAGTAAGTCTGTGGTTGTTCATTTAATGCAGTTCTGCATCACAACAAAGTTGACTCAAGCTGAAGAGGAGTCATAAGAAGGTGTGAAGGAAAGGGGAGCTAACGTATTCCCCCATCTAGGATATGAGGACAAAAAACTGAGCGATATGCAGGGCAAGACAAACAAATCAACTGTGTTCAGCAATGCCAGAGCCTTCCTGTGTGACCAAGGTCATATAATTAGGTCTTTCTGTGGCACAGCCTCCTTTCTGTGGAAAAGGAATTAGTCGCAGGCATGTGAGAGCTTGTGGGCCAGTTGCTCCCAATCCCTTCCCCTTCCTGCAGGCACAAGAGGAGGTGCAGAGAGCCTCCTCAAAATGGTGTCTACCAATACCTGTGCCAAAAAGGTTTCTGTAGGGCTAAGGTTCAATCGTTGGACCAAATGCTCGTACGAGCCCTCAGTCTCATTTCTAAGGGAAGCGTCTTCTGGTACTGAAGAAACGTCAGAGTGCCCAAACAGGGAGGCATCAAAATCCCAGCAACATACGCTGAAAAATCTGATGAAGTGTTAAGCAATTTCATTAACGTTATTAAAATGTAGAAAATTCCCTTGGAAAATTTCACACAGGCTTTCCCGTCTCGCTGCACATTACTCATGGCCTGAGAGACGCGTGAGGAGCAAATGGAGAGAAATAAAGCTTGTCTCCAGTCAATTTGGACCGAGTCCTAGTCTCACTGGTAGAAAGACCAGGCTTGTGGGCTTCAGTGAGAACAGGGCTGGGTCCTTTGAACTAGATTATTATGGCATCTGTAAGAGAGGTACGAAAGTATATGGTGAGAGAAGATGCGCCAGAGAACAAAAGGAGCTGCTGGTCAGATGACAACCCTCCTCGTTACGATGATGAAAAGACTCCCAGACTTCAGCAGACACACAACTGCCGAGTTTACTATCCTATCCCCAAAATTAGATTTTGCCTTCTAAGGACTTTGCAGAGGAGTCTGTTACCCGGTGAAGGGAAAGAATATAAGCATTTGCTCTTCAAGAAAGAGGAATGGCCTTTTGAATAAGAAAGGGCTCCCTGCGATGGGAACCTACCAGCCCAGCCCCACGCTCCTCCTGAGAACTAATACAGGATTTCTCTTCCTCTTCTGCAGGACTGGGAAACAATTCCTGGAGAAGAGGAAAAGCCGTGCTACCTGAATTATCTGAAAAGGCCTCAGGTGGAGGCAGGGTGAGAAAGGATTTCAGGACAAGTTATGCCTTATGAGCTGAGGAGAACAAGCAAGTATCCTCCCACTCTTTTCTCTAGGCAAACTCTCTTTCCAAGTTTTCAGTGAGAGCGTCAGTCTCCAGTGAATCTGCCCAGGAAGGGCCCGGCAGAGCGCTGCCAGTCTTCCAGAAAACACCAGGTGGCTTGTGCTCTGCTCCCGATGTCTGCTCCCGATGGGCTTCAGTCCGACACCCAGCAGAGAGGAAGGCTCCCAAGTAGAAAACAATCCTAACGTGCTATCTACTAGTCTGGAGCGTGCTCTAATAATAGATAGCACTGTCTATTTCAAAGCACTTAATGGACGCTAATTAGTCCTCAGGGCATTCCTATGAGGCAGGTAGATAGATAAGTATTATTTCCCCTGTTTTACATACCAAATAACCTCGTCAGAGATGTTCTGACTTGCTTAAGGCCACCGAATGAGTCACAGAGCTCAGCTCTCAGCAGGTCCTGGCTCCCAGACCTGTGCTCAGACCTCTCAGCCATACCTCTTTCAGAAGTGCAAAATCGTCATTTCAAACACGGAGGGACAAAGGAAAAAAGATCAAGGAGGGGCGATAACACTGGGGAAAAATACTCTCTGGGAAAGGAGCTTCCAGAAGAACGACAAAACAGAGCCTTGTATCTACTGGATGCTAGATACCAAATCTAGGACAAGGACAGAGATGAAAAACACACTCTGATACAAAATTGTACGAGTTTTTGCTACATGTTCTGTTCAAGGAGTCACAGCTATTTGTTGTGATTTGTAACCACCACTAATGTCAGTTAAATAGTTTTAGACTCCTAATTTCTAGCATGGCCACGAGTGTTAAAGAACGTGTAAGGGCAGCAGGCAGCAGTCCTGAACGCACAGAGTATATATGCTTGGTACATATGTGTAATTTACATGCCCACACCCACAAAGTTACACTGAGGTGTTGTTCCACGCTAGAGACCTTTGATCCTGGTAGGCAGGAACACATCAACGATAGATTTTATATCTCTTTGGGAAAAGAGCAGCAAACAGTTTCAGCTACCGTTCGTGAACAGCCAGAACTCACAAGACATCAGATATTAAATGGCACACGCTTCCTTGAACCAACAGCATGCTGTATCTCCCACTACTCCTCCTCTCGACCAGCGCAGAGCTAGCTTAACTTTTAAGGCTCCAAATCTAATGCATGTTTTTCACACTCCTGAATGTGCTTCTCAGTGACACCTTCCCTTTCAGCTCGCACCCCCCATACCACAGACTCCCCGCAACCACATCGTGTTCCCGGGCCTCCCAGCTTCTCTTCTCCAGCCACGGCTGCCAGGTATCACCAGCATCAGGCGGCTGCAGGCCGGTGCTCGCTCCCCAGCAATGCCGGCCTCTCGGAAACCAGGACTGACTACCGCCGGTCACAGGCTCTAGAGCCTAATCTCACCTGCACAAGGGAGTGGGATTACCTTACTCTCACTTCTGCCAGGGGAATGGCTACGCTGGCGTGTGCCCACTGTTCATACAGGCAGGCCGGCGACGTTTCCTCCGCGGTAACAGCCCAGCACCGGGCAGGATGGAGGACCCTGCAGCGCAGGGTGCTGCATGGACCAATCCTATTCCAGAGAGGTGCTGAGAGCACCGACACATACAGGATCCACATGGAGGCGAGAGAGTAACAGTATTGACCATATAAGACCCATGTTTCTTGCTCCAGACACCCTTGTCAGTGCGTTTCTGACTCTCAACTACACAATTAAGTGAACCAGGGTCCTTGAAAAAGTTAATGCAACGTGCCGGTCCCCCAGAACGTTCACTAATTGTTTGTGCTAAAAATAATCTTAATTTTTGCTTCTATGGGATTCAAGACCAATCTCCAGCAACTACAGGTTACGCAAAACATTACTTATTTTTCAGAGGGAGAAAAATTATTTATGCAGTGCATTATCAATCTCAAATGGTGATGTTTAAGCACAAGTTTGATGAACTATATGCAGCATAATACATCTGCTTTGCATTTTGATTCCTTTATTTATAGACCATGGCAAATTAATAACTCAAAAATGTTGTTTCAGGCAAAGTAATGGACACACAATAAAACTATTCATTTCCTCAAAGGTCACTCTAGGAGAAGCATACATTGTTTAGAAGCCTACCAACAATGCTATTGTTCCAAAGAAAAGTGAAAATATATAATGAGCCGTTAGTGCCTATATCTGCATCGGAGACCCTAGGCTAATTTAAAGTGCAATCTTAAGGCAATCAATCATACGCTAAAATTACTTCATTTTCCAAACTGTTTACACTTTTTAAGTTACAAATCCACTTTCTGCTATTTCAACTCACGATTTACAGCTACAGATTTAGCCTGCCTTGGCTTGCTGCCAAACTCTAGTCATGAGGGAGCTAATGATCTGAACAGATCAGTGTTTTATAATGGAGAAAAGCGCATGTAAATTTCCAGCATGTCTGCAAGTAATCAAGGCATGCTGACTATAAATGAGGCGGCCTCACATTTATTTTAGGAGAAATATCTGAAAGCCCCACTTTTTATCCGGGCCAACAACAAAAAGAACCCCAAAATTAAAAAAAAAAAAAAAAATCCTTTTTAAAAGGTACTCCAAGATAATTCCAAATTATTCTAAATGAAACTGCTAGGCAAACAATATGTTAAAGAATAGTACAATAGCTAATTTCCTTTAGTGTTTCTATCTCAACCAGATCATATCCTTATCATGGCAAGCTGGAACATTAAACTCTCTAGTTCATGGAATCAAAACACAAGAGTGCTTCATATTACATTATAGAAAAATGAGCCATTCCCTACAAACAAGGTCAGATTTCTGGAATGCCAAAGGTCTACATTTAAACAGAGCTGGGAGGAGGGGAGGCTTTGCCCACGCCGCTCTCTAAAAAGCAGTGGGAAACTAGACCAGCAATTTAAATTTGTCTTAATAGCCAAAATGGTAGAAGGAGAGCAAGAAGTCTCTTGGGAGATGATACTTAAATTAACTATGATCTTTATTGTTTCATTACAGTGGCATAGGCAAATAATGGCTTTGTGTTACTGTACAAATAATGCCGGATCCTCATTTTCTAGCGGAAATAATTATTCTATCATTTTCTGCTTACCATCAACCTACACCCGCCTCCCTGTGTTGGCACTGGGCTGTGGTAGGTTTGGGGCTGGACTGAGAAAAGTTTCAGATTTTCTCCGCTCTTTAAAGGCTATACGAAGGAGGCATATTCTGACCCAAAAGTGGCTTTAAGAATGGAGCTATAAATATTCTTGTGTCATACTTCATGAAATTCAATCAATCATGATGGATATTTCTGTTATAACATTATTACATGCCTAAACTCAATTGTATAATTGGATAGGGCCAGAAACAATAAGCTGGCATTGCTTTGTTACAGCATACTACAGCTTTAAAATACCTGTAATCATAAATCAACATAATTATTTGAAGTTCTGTCACGAAGCAGAACAGGAAAAGAAAAATCAAAATAAACTAGCTGGTAAAGAATCTCATTTTACATTCTAGTGGCTGAAAGTTTTTACCGGCTTTGAGTCTCACCACCACTGCAACTGCGAAAGTTTTTTTCCTTTCTAGGTTGCCTTGAAAGGCACCTCCTCCAGAAAGATTTTGCTTCCTTACAGCTTTCCAACACAACCAGCAGGGCTGCACTGAGGAATCCCGCAACTCCATAGTACGACGGATGCGTCTGCATTGCAGCCACTGAGACCAGGGTAACGGGGAGCTGGGGCTGGGAAAAGACAAAGCAATCTGAGCCCCCCTCAGCCAGCTGAATGCCTGGTGGGCCACGGATTCGGGGGCCGAGTATCGGCCGCCGCTGCTGGTGCAGTCGGTCACGCTGGAAGCCCTGGAGGGAGATAGCTGAAGTCCCTCCTTGCTGTGGAAGCAGTCAACTGAGCATTTTTTATCCCAGCTCGTGAAATATTTTCCTATTCACCCGCACAAAATAATTTACTAACTCCTCCCTGACCTCTCTGCACTTCTTACCTCACCACAGTCAGGATCAAAAGTAACCAACCCTTTCTTGCTCTTTTTCTACCCCCAGGACCTGTAAGCGAGACCCGGGGGGCAGCTCTGACAGACAGCCCCTGGATTTGAGGACAGTTTGCTGCCTGCTGGTTTATTTTTAATTATTGCTACGCAACTGCCATTGGGAGCTGGCCCTTGGAAGACCATCGCCCAGCTGAGGCAGAGGACCTGAGCAGAGGTGAGCACACGTGCCCTCCAGTGCTCCCCCACCCCACCCCCCAGCGTATGAAAACACCACAGAGTGCTTTGGGATGGACTGTTTCGTGTTACTGTAAGAGACAAAAGCACTGACGGTGGCTGAGCCATTTCTTCCCTCCCCTCACCTACAGTTACGCAACAGTTCTCCAAATCTCGTCTCCACCTACCTTCCAGCCATGCAGAGCTTCATGCTCACTGGAGGCACTGGGCTACAGCATGACTGAAGTTAATATTGAAAGATGGATTGCCCCTACAGCTTCACTGAAAAAAACCATTGCATGCACAGGGATGGAGATCTCCAAGAACCTTCTTGTTCCGCTTTTCCTGCTGCTATTACAGTTTTTTTTAAAAAATCTCTTTTTCTCCCTCCTTTTTCTTTTGATCTTTGTAGGTCTCAACCAATATATTTTATTACTTTTGATACTTATGTGAAGAATGTTAAGTCTTTCATAAAGATACTCTTTTGTCCACGTGCTTTATGGGTATCAGAGCTCAGCAACACATACAGTTGTGTATAAACACACATGGACATGTATATATACTCGCAGTTTCATCATAGATAACTACATGTATATACATACACAATAAAGGATACAATTACTGTAAGATCATTAAAAACCTTACTCTCTCAAATTCTCAACTTCTACTCTTGCACACTGTGACATCATAAATTGGAGAAGTAGCTGAAAATAGGTAAGACTTGAATTTCTTTGGTCAAAGAAGAGGAAGAAAACCTCCTTCTCTTTCAATATACCTAAATAAGCAAAAAAGGGGGAACAAACAGATTTGGGGCAGAAGAGGCAAGTCAACTCAAGCTCAGCAAAAATTTCTAGAAGATAAACCCAAGTATAAATAAAAAGAGGAGCTATAAATAGGTGACGTGAACAATTCTTGAGAACAAAAAAGCATTTGATATCATCAGAGTTGGTGTCACAGGGTGGCTATTAACTGGCATAAACATTCATTTTCAGTCCCACTGAGTCACCCAGAAAAGCTGGCTCTCGAATAATGAGGCTGATGGAGCCTGAGATCTAGTTCTACTTTTCTTTACTCCAACTTGGAACTGTTGCACAGTTACGATACAGAACGTCAGGATATGATAAACAGAACTGAAAAAGGGAAAGAAAACAATTTTTTCCCCTACAAGTCAGGTTCAGTGCTTTTGCCTATTAAAGTAACCAAATATGTTTCTCTCTGAAATCAAAGCCAAAAGGCAGCATGCCAGGCACAGTTAACAGATAAATCAACGTTCCCGAAGGGCGGGCTTTTTTGTTTTGGGGGGTTTCTGCCTGACAACAATCTTGCGGCAAGCAAACAGAACACCCACCGCACATCTTGTCAATCTACTCTCATGAAACGGGGAAGGAAACGTGAATACTTTTGAAGATCTAGGCACTGTTTGGAAAAACTTCATGTTCTAACCTCCCTGTCAAAGGTCATGGTTTTCATAACTACGAAGTCTGCAGCTATTGTAAAGCCCACTACATATAACGTGTAACTGCAGTTAATTTATCACTAAGGTCATTGTATACTAGCTGGGAGTTTGTAAACAAGAATGAATCACAGGTTTCATTTTTGTGTCCCTTTCAAACTGGAAGACCTAACAGTTTCCTGTTCCAACATACAAAATAGTATTGCTTCTATAAACCTACCCGCGTCTCCTTGCCAGCAGTTTCCATTTAATTAAACTGACAGCAAAACAGGGCCCTTGCTAATGTGATCCAGACCAGTTTGCCTTCAATGTAAATTCTCAGGCATGAAATTACATCTGAAACAGACACAATAATCCCTCTATATCTTAGTCATAAGTTTAATCTATACTAAAATAACATTTTCTTTGCCTATATTGAAGTCTGTTTTAGAATTCAGTGATCTTTTCTTCTTTCCCCAGTTGAAGTTCAGGGAATTATTCAACTTCCATTCACCTTACAGTCAATTCAGAATTTTCTTCTTGCCTGTAATTTATACATTCATTGTTGGTTTCTAGGTCACGGGTAGCAAAATGGTCTCGCATGTAAGAAACCAGATTCCGGACCTACTTCAAACTTTCACTTTCTGGAAACAAAATGGGCTGGTAGCACTATAAAACTAGTTCACAGCTGCTTAAAGCAATCTAACTTGCCTAAGCTAACAGCCTGATCTTTCACACAGATCCTCGGGTCAACTAGCTGTAAAGGAGAAAACTGATGAGATTTATATGTACCTTCAATAAAATGAAGGTGGGGTTGGTTGGTTGTTTAAAGACCTATAATATTTCACTCTCATCTAGTCATTCTTGTCAATACTCAACTGATGCACAAATTCCTACAATGCCCAGGAAGAACAGAATATGCAAAAGAATAGTTACTTATTGCACAGTAACCACAGTGTTCATGACGAGCAACTCAATAAATTGCAGGGCGCATTTATGCCAGATACAAGTGAGATGGGAATTCCTGAGAGACGCAAAGCATTTTGTTCCCAGCCCACGGGCTGCCTCCTCCTGCACCAGGACAAGCCCAGGGACGCTACAGACTCCCTGCAATTCAAGTCTGTGATATCAGAGGGCTTTGAAGAACAGGGAGGGATGGTAGCCAGAGAGAAGAGTCACAATTAGTAGGGGAAGGGCAAATAACCGATCTTTTCTTACTCAAGCCAGTGCGTGCCGCAGCAGGGTCCTCACTGTGACTGCCAAGCACACCTTTCCACTTGATAGGACAAAGAAGCTTTATCCCTGTCAGTTAAACAGTGATTGAAAAAACACTCTCCCAAACTCCCAACCTTGCAGCCAAGTCCAGGAATGATACTGGAGAAGCTGCTCTTCTTTGCTGCTCTGTAGATTCCTGATACTGGAAGAGTACATCACCCGAGCTCTGCTGCAGCAGGTCTCCACGCTCAACAGGAATTACACAACACTTAGCCAGCAACACGTAATGATAGATCAGGACATTCATTTTGAGACACTGTGGCAGGATGGCCTGAGCTTCAGAGTGCCTAGCAGTGACCGTCACCTCAACATTTTGATCCTGGAAAGGAAAATCAAGTCTACTATGTGCAATTACATTTCTTGTGATGCCAGTCATGTAGGAGAGCTTGAAGCCATTCTGAAGACAGATTTTGGGTGAAGTTTTAGCACCACCAAGTCTTCAGAAAAAGCTGTACAGATGAGTTCAGATATAGGTACCTGAAGCTCTTGTCTTCTGGCTAAAGTGACAGATGAGGTGGCATAAGAGCTGCAAAGGAACCTGTAAAGAAAAGGAACGAAAGGACAGCCTGCTCCAAGAGCATGGCATCTTTGTTATCCTCACTAGACCCGGCCGTCTTGCATTACCAATGTCAAAAACTGCTTCCATTTAGATGAGTAATTCTTGTTTCTTGTTTACGTTGTGTTCAACACCTGCATTTTCTGTCAACAGCTGTCAGGACAGTACCCATAAAGTACCCGTTATCCCTACAAGTTTGCAAATAGGGGAAGCAATGGCAGAGATTTACCATAGCTCTGTTGCTGGGACCGTGACGCCTCTACGTCTTAGGCAGAGATATGAAAACGGTTCCTGCACCAAATGAAATTGAGGATTCACTCTGGTATAAATCTGGTCTCTGTGTTCAGGCTGTCACACATGAGAGGGCTTCTTGGCTTTAGAGTGACTGGCACAGAACTGGTGTCACTTCATCCAGTGAAAGGGAACGCACAGGACAAAGAAAGTTGTTGCTGTAGCTACCCCTCCAAGGAGCCTTGTGTCCTGTTTTGGTTCGGGCAATCTGGCTAGTGAACTGACTGGGAAATGGAGATGGCAGGAAATTCTTACGGATAGTTGGGGCAAAGATCTCAATGAGGCACACACAAAACTCCAGTCCTACATGCAATCCACATAGACACACTCTGAAGGAAAAGGAGCAAAAAATGGCAACTGCAGTCCCATTTTTTCTATGAACACCAGCCCATTCTGTCATGTCTTGATAACCTTCAGCGATGAAGACAAAGTGCCCTGTCAGTCACATTGAGCTCAGAGCATACCTTACACTGCCTGTGACACTCAGTATGTTGTGGGACGGGGTCCAAGGACTTTTGTTTCCTGAGAGCTTGTGCTTCAGCTGGAGATACTATGACCATAAGAAGCAAAAGTGACAAAACCACTGTAAAAAACAAGAGAAAACTGAACCACAGCATATTTTCCAAGTTTCTATTCGCCCAGCCAAACATTTGCAAAACCTTAGTTACATGTCCAACTAAAAATACCTGCTGCCCAAGAAATGTTACATGACTTTAGGTAAGAAATTTGCCCAGCAAGGTATAACTGATTCTTTCAGACAAATGCAATCAAAATGTTTTCAGAGCCTGGATGATAAAATTTCCCAGCACTGTTGTCACAATCTTCCTCTTCAAATAAGAACTTTAATTGCATTGTTTTCCTAAAATGTAGAAAGTCGCTTATTTAAGAAAACCAGCCATACACTAAGTAGTCTGACATGAAGGCAACAGTCAGTCATTAGCATGATCAGAAATCATTACAGGTCCTTCTGGCAACTGCTGTTCTGCTGCACTGTTCATGAGGGTCTCTTGTTTTAGAAGCAGCACTCAACAAGTATTCTCCCGGTAAAAAGTATGTAAACCTTTTCTTTCTGTTTTATTGACTTTGTCTACAAGGCGACGAAGGAAAAATGGCCTAATACAGAATAGCAGCCTTTCTTCATCTCTGCCCGTTAAGAATCAGCTCCTTGTGCTTCCCCAAGCCGACAGAGGTGGCAAAGAGGGCTTTGTGCAAACACCGTACACGACTGGCCAGAAATGAGGGAATGACTTTTCATATTAACTTATATGGATTTGCCAATATGTCTGATCAGTTAAAAGTCTCTCAACAAGGCAGAGAAACTATGAATAGAGTTTCTGCGGCAGAGGGTGAAAAATGCTCCTATTCCATTTGTACAAATATGCTGGGCTCATGTTATCAAACACATGAATTCCTGTCCACACTCTCTCTGTCTCTCCTGCGCACCCTGCCATCAAAATAGCAGGGACAAAATTGGCCTCATTTCCTGTATATTTCATATAGACCTAAACGTTCTTAAGTATGTTGTCAGGGAATATATTTTAAGGCTGCTACGCTCACATCTGATCTCCCACTCTATGCTTTTAAGATATTAAATAGGCTTTACCCAATAAATCACGTTTTGTGCCTTGGAATCACATGGTATCTGAAATCACCAAAGGCTAAATCCTGGGCCATTCACATTCATTATATGCAAGTCAGAGGGCCCAGGTCTAAAAAACAAAGTAAAAACTGAGCACACAACCTTTGCTAACAAAACACCCCAAACCACCCACATCAAAAAACCCAAGTGGCAAGGTAGAGAAGCAGTCCTTATTGCTATCTCCAGCAATCCTCATCCCTGCTCCCATTCCAGCGTTGTACCACCTCTCTCTCGCTCCACCACAGGAGCATCAAAGCTGGAGGTCGTGGCGGAGAATGGCCTCGGCACTGACCCTCTCACACGTCCCAGGCTAGTCTGAAGCCTACAGAAAATGGCACTGACCACCCAAAACCCAAGTGGGATGATTATCCCCGAGGCTCTTTTCCTGTTGAGGGATATAATAGCTGAGCAGGAAAAACAAAACAACTCTCTCGAAATTTTCATGAGGGTACACAGGACCCGATTTTCCCACCACTCACACTGCTGCACGGTTTGCTACTGAGCATCCCAGCAGCAGGCCTAAGCCCGTGGTGCAACACTGAATAACTACCACCAAAAAAAAAGAACCGCTCCTTCAAGCTCTCCCTACCTGAGCTGGAAGGCTCCCCTAAGGGAGGAGCGGAGCAGGCAGCTGACGGGGCTGAATGCCCTCAAGGGAGCAAGCCCCCTGCACTCACTCAAGCTGACCAGTCCACTAAAATACCAGGAGGCTCCCACACATAAAAACTACAGCATCTAATCTTTGATGTTTTACAATAGCACAAAGACAACACATAAAACACATTCAAGAAACATTGTGGGAAATGTGCCAGCATTTTAAGGAACGTTCCCTTTGGACATGAAGCCTTTTTTAGCCAAACCACTACGATTTTGTTTTAGTGACTCATACGAATGGATTCTGGATTAAGGTTTAAAAATGGGATATTTTCTCTTCTGCTCCTAGGTTCACCTCAAGACATGTGAATGAAAAAATAGCAGTAAGAATATTAGGCTGGACTTACATTCACCAACAGACACTAAATAGGGATCTACTAAATTTGTAAAGCTTAGCTGAAGTTTCAAATATATAATTCTGAAAATGCAATTCCTCCTGAAGCGGGGCTAGGCAAGGATCATAAAAGTATAAAAAGATACTTTGTCCCTAAAGATTGCAAGAAGCTAATCATTAGCCACCCATTTATAGTGTTTACCTTTTTACTACATTATTCTAATATTTTTCCTTCGCAGGGACCTACTCCTTATTGCTACCATATGGGCAACAAAAAAGATCCCCTGCCCCTAGGCAAAGTGTTTTTAAAGACAAAGACATTTGCCAGATTAAAAACAAACATACAAACAAAGTGTACATAAATTTGTGTTTGACTACTGTTGGGCATCTGGAATGGCATGCATTTTCTTTGGAAAATTTTTCTTCCAGTTTTTTTATACAAATGACAGTAAAATATGTACCCAGCAGCAAATTGAGAGAACTAAATTTAAAACGCACTTTCAGACCACTCTTTCATTTTTTTTTCTTTTTAGCTTCTCTTTTCCAAGGCGAGAGGGGAGGAGGGAGCTTGTACCAATGTTTTGAAGTACTGTGAGTTCTTTTGCCTTTTAACAGAAATATGTAAACAAGGTGTATGACTGTAGGGTAATGTTCTAGTCACAAAGCATTCAAGAGCCAGAGTGAAGCTATTTAAAGAATGGAGTATTCAATTCCTGAGGCCAGATGCTAGTATAAATATGAAACTATGTTCACACTGCAGATTAAATTATTTTTAGTTTCTGCATTTGAACTGCCAAAATTATTTGGGTTGGTTTGTTTTTTTCTTTTGGGTTTTTTTCTTTTTTTTTTTACTGTACCACAGAACTTATGGGGCCACATTTTTATGTATCTGAACAGAGGATTAAAAACACAAGCACAAAAGGACTTTTTCAGCTATTTTCTCTGTGCAACAAAACTAGAAGTGTATAGTGACAAACACTGTCACAAGTAAGGGTCATTCAGGGAGTAAGAAAACTAAAAATAAAGATGGAGCTGAAACATTTGAGATTCTTGAAATAGATTTTTATAGTACCTTATCATTTAATTTTCATCCCACAAAGCTTTTAATCTGGAAATACTCAGTGTGAAAGAAAAGTGCAGACTGTGGTTTTAAAATAATTAAAGAGAAAAACATGCATTAAGACTGCATTACACCCTGTCTACTGGGTTTGCCATGAGAGCTCACACAGATATTGCTGAGAATATCAAGTTAAAGTCACTAGTAATTAACTAAAACAAATAATCAATAGTCCCATGACCTTGCCATAGCAAAAACATGCACGAATTCAAGAGAGAAAGACAACGAAATAAACTGTCGGTGATAGAACCAAATCCAGGCTCAGTCACTAGCTGGGTGAGGACCCATCACTGACACACGCTCAAGCCTACAAGTCACCTACAAGGCTGCCAAGGACCCCCCTCTTGCTGATGACTACTTCACTGTTGTTATTTTTTTGGTCCTGTAATTATCTTCTCTTTGCTTCATCAGACAACAAGGATGGAAGGTCCAGGATGTATCTCAAGGATGTGATTCATCTGCTGATACCAGGGGGTTAGTCTACCAAGACACAAAAAGTAAAACAGGAACCACGTGGAGGGACGTCCACCAAGCCATAGGCCCTTCCCACTGTGAATACCACAAATGCCCTGGAAGGCCTGGATGTACAGCTAGGAGCGTAAACCTGCAAGAAGGATGAGCAGAAAGACTGCAGCTTGGTCAGTCGAGAGACCTCCTGCAACACTAAGGAATGTGGAATTACTGAGCAGACTTGCTCTGCACCACGCTGAACATGCATATTTTGCCGATGACTTACAAGAAGGATGAGGCCAGTAACACCATACAGCTGGCTGGGGGAAGACGCTAGGACGGGAAGGGATCCTGCAGCGCCGGGGCTGTAACCCATCTAATATTGAGATGTGTGAACCGACACTAAGTACCTGCGGAGACTCTGTTCACCGCCCCAATTCAGGAAGGCAGGGGACACCAGGCTTAATTACAAACAGGTGACGTGGGACATGCTGAAAGCTGAACATGCTCTTGAGTATCACGTCAGGTGCGGCCCCAGTTCCTAATTAGCTGTTCTTATCAGGCACAGATCTGGTATCACAACAGCAAAGCCTCCTTTTGGTGGACAGGCTGACAATCCCAGCCTTCCCTGGGTATTTACAACATGCTTTTAAAATGCATTAGCCTGCACTTTAAAGAAACCCGGGACCAGAACATCTGGGCTTTGGTTGTTTTGTTTCTCAGTAATAAAAAGTGAAAAAAATGATGCAGCTGTGGATAAAATGTTCAGGAACACAGCAGCTACCTTGTCATCCTTTACCTATTTTCCCTTCACTAGCCTCGTTCACAGGGGCAGAACAGGACATGGGGGAACTTGGAGGAGGACAAGCGGGAACGTTTCCCACTTTTTTCTTAAATTAGATTTTCAATTTGTTACAGGATCCTTAAATTGTACAACATGTGGGGATCTATTCCACTCGTGACACACACGCATAACTCCCCTTGGCACTAATGGGAATGACGAACGTGTTGTGAGAGGAGAATTGCCCCCTAAAACTGCAGGAGTGTGAACAAGGTTGTAAATATATCTCAAGGTTCTGGTAACATTAGAAACCAGCCTAGCGTCTTTCTCATGGTTTATTATGATATCACCAAATCCCCTCTATGTATTTATAGCCTTGTAATTCACAATTATTCTGGGTCCATAAATGTTTTTGGCATCTGAATGTAGAACTGATACTATTATTTCACATATTATGGTACTGTCCGTGAATGCTAAATTTATTCCAGCAGAGACTCCTGGAGTTCATTCATCAGATATTTTATGCTACTGTTCTTTTAATGATTCATTTATCCTTAGTAATATTTGTATTCTGAAGTGTGGCGTCTCCAGCCGACAGCACAATGCTCTGCTGAATTATCTTTTTCTTTCACAGCATAACAAAGTAGAGCACAGTCAAATTGAAGATGGCCTTTAGTACACTGTCAGAACAATACTGCTTACCAAGCATATCCAGACACATTTCTCAAACCACACGTAATGCTCTGGCTGCCAACATGCTCATAAAGTCATTAACCGGCATCTTAAAATGAGGGTGTGATACATACATTTAAATGTTTAGGAAAATCAAATGTGTGCTCTTCTAGAAGCTTATTTTGAATTTCAGCTTCTACATATATCAATTATGCAGCAGTGCGCAGATGTAAAAATTCACCTTGATTTTTCACAAGCTGCTAAAACATACTCCTGCTAAAATAATACACATTATCTATCACTAATAAAACCTCATGGTGTTAACTATTTGTCCTTCACAACGTAACGGAGCAAGAGAGACCCAAGCTGAAGGTTTACAGTGCTGAGGATTCATTTTTACAAGCAAATTATTATTAGCAGTAAAATTAAGGAGGAACTTATTTTACGTGGTACAGATTTTACTAAATGAAGTAAATAAAGGTTATGCCACAATGCTCTCCAATACAAAACCTACCCGATAAGTTACCATTCATGCTGTAACATTTTTTAAAGATACGCCTTCTCCATCACCCACTCCCACAAACTGCACTCCAATTTATACATGTACTAGGTTTAGCCCTTCCCTTCCCAAACACCCTCATCTATCGATGGTCTCATCATGCAAGGATCACCAAGCCAGCAAAGACAAGCACGAACCAAATTAACCAAAAGAGATTAAGCAGTCAGAATATTGATACCAAGCGTCTTAAAACTCAGTTTAACAAGGGCAAGGATGCCAGAACCACAATCTTCTCCTGTGGACCCACACAGCCCCTCTTGGTGCTCACAAAGGTGACACACAACACTGTGGGAGATCCCTGGGCTGCCCACACTGGGAAGGCAGGTTTGCTACTGCCCACTCAGCCGCTGGAGTCAAGCCCCTTCCCACACTCTTGTCCAACACCTTCCTTTTCTTTCTAGCCAGCCCATCTCCCACCTTCCCTTGCCTGCCCAAGCAAAGCTCCACCTCAGCAAGCTGAGGGCCCATCACCCCCTGTTGCTGAGGTCCCTATAAATGCTAACATGGCCATTCGCTGGCACTACATCCCCACACATCTTGGGGGGTAGCCCGGCTTTTGCTCCTGTGTTCCTCTGTCCTACCAAATGGTTTTGTGAAAAGAGGAGTAGGAGCAGAAAAAGCAAGTCTCCTCCTTCAATTTCAGATGCACAAAGGACGCTTTCTCTGCCAAACTCCCATGGCACGAGACGGGTCATCTATAAGAAGATGAATATTGTATCGCAGAAAAGAAGCAGTAGCCTTTCTGCAACACGGCAGTCAGAACCGGACTAAGATATTCAGGAAGACAGACGATGACAAGCCAGGCACATTGCAGTGTGCCTGTAAACAAAAGGCAAGTCATCTTTCTGGGCACGGGAGTAACGAAGAGCAACTCGGAAGAGCAACTTGGAAGGGAGGTGGTGAATAAGTTGGGTCTGGCTTTTCTCCTTCCCCCCCCCGGAAGGGAACTGACACCCAGATCAGGCCATGGTGTCTACAGCACCCACAGAAGAGCCTGAGCATTGCAGCACGGCAGGACGGGTCGCAAGCAGAATGATTCATGAGTTGGTACGAAGGCAGCTTCAACTCGATTAACGGAGCGCTCGGAGTCAAAAATGACCGCAGGACTCAAAGTCCTGGGCTCCAGCAGCGCAGAATCACAGCACAGGAAGGCAGCCAGGCAGGAAAAAGAGGACATCCTCAGGGACCACCCAACTATACCATGATATATAGGTGCTCGGTTTAGAGATTTTGGTACTCAGCCAATTTTTGGCTGGCTGCATGGAAAGGATACAATGCAGGAAAAAGGCATCAATGATCTGTGAGGGACCAACAGCTCTAACCAGCAACCATGGCACACAGAGGAGACCGCTGATCACCTCCCTCCACGGCGCTGGGCAAGGGAAGCACAGGGACACAAAACAATAGACGTCCCAAACTGGGTCCCCCTGGGACCCAGAAACAATATGGGCAGGGATGGAAACTAGAGGGAGGAAAACAGCACCCTCTAAACCCAAAAGTTAAAAAAGAAAAAAAAGAAGGAAAAAAAAAAAAAAAGGCAGACATTGAGATAAAGTCAGATTCAGAGCACAGCAGCGCTGCACCAGGAGGCACACGTTTCCAGTTACTGGAACAAAACCTCATGGTCAGTAAGAATTAAATGCAAGATCCAACAGTGACTAGAAGGGAAAAAATCCTGGAGAGCAGACACATGTGGGTTATTACACAGCCTGGCAAGGTCAATCTCGGTGCTAAAAACAGACAAAAATAAAAAAAGCTGTCAAACATTTTTAAAGGGACACTGTCCCACACTGGCCGCTTTGACACCATCTGTGAATGGTCCTTATTTTTTATCTACTTATTTTGTAATTATGTAGGCTGCTCCTGTTCCAACCAGAGGCTGCAACAAAACTCTTATTGATGGTGCAAACTGCTGCAGCTTCGGCTTTAGGAGAATGTGGGGCAGTTCCCTCTAGCTTCCCAAGGCAGTAAAATTTAACTCTTCCACCTCTCTTGTTTTGCAGCAGTGATTCCTTCCCTGATGGTTCTGAATAGACCAGAACTGCAATTGCAAATGGCTGTGCTCTACACCAACGACAAAGTGCCCTGTCATACCAATACATAATTGAAAACGCTGACACAGTGACAACTGCTATCAGCACAATTCTGATAATCATGGTAGCTTGCTCCTGCTGCAGGAACCGGTGGGGGTGGGGAACAGGCACTGTGATTTAGGGGCTACCTAGAGAGAAGTTACGTGGGATTTTGTTTACATTTCTTGGCAGATCTTCCACATTTCAAAGAACAAAATACCCACCTCCTCAATTCCCAGGGGCAACGCTACCGCCCCCTTTTATAAGAACTCAAAGGCGGGTCAAAGTTTGAGAAGAAATCCAAATTTTATCTCTTTGATAAGGCACGCTTGAAGTTTGAGATGTGTGGCGTTAAAACTCCTTTCAAGAGCCACAAATAGATGAGGCTCAACACAATCCAGTGGCAAATGAAAGGCTTCCATAGCCAGTGCTGCATATTAAAATGTTTTTGTCACCCCCATACGCTTCCTCTGTAATGAAGTAGGCTGTCCCCAGAGAAAGGAAGAAATTGAGAGCACTTAAATCATCCCAGCATCGCTCAGGGAAACATGTGGCCTTGGGAAGGACCAGGTGGCTACAGACAACCTCCCGAGGATCCTGCCAACCTCCTCCCAGGGAGGCTGGGGAAGGTGCAGAGGAGAGCAGCAGTGGCTCAAGACAGAGAGGCAAGTGAGGAGGGGGAGCCCCAAAGCATTACTGGAGATGGGGTCACCTCCAGAAGAAAATATGTCATTATCACAGCATTATTAGGGGTACACCACACCTTACAACAGCATCACCCTTCAGCATTTAAAAGGCAGCCAGCAACTGAAGCCAACAAGCCAACAAGTATTAGTTATCTTAAACCAACTGGATGATAAACAACAAAAATAAACATTTATCTTGCCCTCTTCACGCAAGACCAGACAAAATTGTCCGTCTGCTAAGCACCTGAGGTTATCTCTGATCCCAAACATGTTAACGCTAAAGGTAAGCAGTAGTTAAACCAAAAGAAGATGTGCAACCAAAGAAAGCCTTCCTGCTCCATGGCCTCTCTGAACAGCAACCCCAACAGCGCTGCTCCGCAGCCTGCCAGTGCTCTCGTTCAGCTGCAGCAGTGCTGGCATGTGCTAGGAGCTGCACAAACACAGAAGAAAACACCAGGCCACAGTCCTTTTCCCCAAGGGAGCCGTCCTCCTCCATTCAGGCTCCACGGAGCACAACAGACAAGTCATGTAATAGCCTCACCTATGGCAAAAGAGCTGTATCAATTGGGCTGGTTAAAATGAGTTAGAGAGGTCGCACTGACCCACGAGACAAAAAACAACATAAGGTGCACAAGGGCAGAGAGGGGAAAATGGGATAATGGGACACTTACAGGAGCTTTATCAAGATCAAAATGGCATTCAGCTACAGCAATGGGGACACGAAGGCACAAAGAATAGGCAAAAAGTGCAGACAAACAGGGAAGGAGGGGAGACGAAGAGAGTTAGAGGCATGACTTAGGCACAAAGTATCCAAAGTAGCTGTACTCTCAACAGCTACCAATTAGTTGGTCAGAAAATTATTGCATCAAGTTAAGCCAGGCGAGCCTGAACTCAGCAGCACGCGACAAACAATGAAAAAGGAGAGTCGGCATCAGTTCAGAAGTCACCACAAGTGTCGAGCACACTACAGCTGCAGATTATCAGTTTTGATAACATTATAGCTTGACTACATTATGACTTGATAATCTTCATCTGGAGAAGTCACGCCTGTTGCAAGGCCCCTGGCAAGTGAAATCAGAAGGGCTGTGCCACAGCCCAGTGCCCGCTGGAGCCGGGCACCTTGGCTGCCTGGGCACTGTGGGGTCGGCACCTTCCTGCAAGACAGCTCATCCCTGCCCTGCTTTTCCTTCCACTTCCTTCCTTCACTGCAATCTGCTGCCGATCGGTCAATTTATACGGCAACACAAGATCTGATGAGGAGCTGGGATCTCCTGGATGAAGCTATGCAAATTATGAGACTGGTAAAGAAGAGAAGGAAATGAGAGCATGAGCCAGTCCTGCAGCATCCAGCCCCTGTCCGGCAAGCTCCGCTGGAGGGTTCAAAAGAGCGAAGTAGGAAACAACTGCTGGAAAACCACCTATGGACTGGAAAAGGGTGACTGCTAAAACATAAACCTTAGCTAGAAGTAGTACTTGATTTTCCTGGATTTCACAGAGAACAAAGATCCAGGTTCTACACTCCCGAATGCATGACTGTGGGGAATGAAAGATGGGACAGGACTGATTGCTAAATTTTCTTGGGGTTCCCCCTCATTGGACCCAAACAAACAAGCAATAACTGCAGCAAAAACCCCTTCAGTAAGCACCAGAACTTCCTCATCCCCATTACTAACGCTGCCAGTGCAGGAATGGGAGTGCCCACCACACAGCAACCTCAACCATCGATTTTGGCACGATAGAGACTCCTAAAGGATGGATAAAAAGAGTTGGCAATGACAGTCTGGGGACCAAACCCAGAGCTCTGTCACAACAGACTCGTGAGCCAGAGGGATGCAGATTGCCCAGCCGGGGCAGCAGCGGCTCCCACCTCCCCAGCCCGACGCAGGCACAGGGGCCGTTTGTTCCTCAGCTGAACCCAGGCAGCACTGCAGCCCAGCCTAACCCAAACCAGCAGAGCCGGGGAGCACTAAATTCAGTCATTTTTCCCTCAGCCTCTTCTCTCAATTTCAGCTCTGACTCCTCTATCTTTTATTTCTTTTTCTAAAGACACATTTAGAGATGAAACCATTCATAACTGCCTATCCACAGACAGTTTGTGGCAGCATAATTGACAATGAGTCTGCTGCAAAAATGAAAATGCTGTTTTAATAACCTTGGCCTAAAATACATTCTGTTGTATGCCTCAAAGGGTTTCAATAAAAAGTCAACCTGTAGAGACATATTTTCTTGGCTTAAACAACAATCCAAAGCATATAAATGTAGTCCAACTATAATGACATATTTATAGGCCAATAAAGCTTACACTGCAGCTTTCATACTTCACTTAAAGGAAGTCTGTAAGAAGCAGTGTTATATAAAATAATTTGAATTTTTTTTTCAAACTATAGCCCAAGGAATACAAATATGCAAGTTTGCCATATTTAACTGATAGTGTTTACATTGCTTAGTTGCTAAAAATTTTGTAAAATGAAATAATTCCTCATTTGGTGACTTCCCACTGGTTTACCAAATATGGGTATACAAGTCCATTTATTACAAAGAAAAATCCCCTAAATAATTCTAAAGACAAAAATAAATAACTAGCGGCCTTAGTAGTGAATGATTTAATCAGACCAATTCTTCTGGAAAAACAGGTTCTCATGTTCATTATGAATAATGCATTCCTGAGCAACTCTATTTTTATATGCTGCATTGTTGTTATTCTTTATTTTTCTCAACATTTGAAAGAAATATTCAGAGAGCTATAAATAGTCTCAAGACATAAACTGCTAGCATTCAATATTGACATATTTGTAGAAAGGGACAGAATGTATGACATAAATACCTCAACAGGCAGAAAGAAATAATTCTTAAAAATCATTTTTCAGGCTGAAATCTTGAAGCTTACACAAAAAAATGCCATTGCTAGATCTTTTATTTAATACAGTCCTAAGGAAAAGTTCTGCATAATTCACTAGTGATAAAAACAATGGCATTTTACAAAAAACCAGTTTCTGCAGAAAAGAAAGGCAAAGAGAAAAGAAAAAGAGAAAAGGAGAAAGAAGAAAAGAAAGAGACAAGCGGGGAAAAAAGAGAAGAGAGGAAAAAAAAAGGAGAAAAAAGAGAAAACAAAAAAGGAGACAGAACTACCGAATTTGAATTAGGGTCAACTTTCAATTATACGTGCATGGTTTCTCTGGGTTGTGGATTAACCAGGTGTCGCCTTAGTTTTGGCTAAGCAAGTGCCTCAGAGCATAGGGTACAGGGTATATGCTGCTCACACGAGGCCCCACTTTGCCTGGTTATTGTTTAAAGGTGCCCTGCTCACAGCAGCAACGTGTTTAATTAAGTATGTTTGCGCAGTGCCACTTCTGTGGTTCTGTATCAGCCATGTTTTCTTTTCATCCGGGTTATTTCACCCTTCACCACTCCTGCATAGTGTGTGAAAACGGATTTTGTTTCTTCTGTAAAGTTTTTTTGAGCTCTTTGGTAGGGATATAATTTCCTATTACCTTCTACAGCTCGGTTCAAAAACCTCTAGCAGGAAAAATTTCAGAATCTACTCACTTTTATGGGATTTTTCTGTAATGGAAACATGCCGTTTCATAGGAAAAAAAGGGTCCAGGAGATCACCTTGTTTATCTAGGCCTTTTCAACACCTGGTTCAGCAACTTCCTTGTCTACAGCCAGGGTTAAACATGGGCATCACTACAGACTCATGCATGGCCCGCCAGACTAGCACAAGAAGGGATTTTTTCCCTTTGGATCCAAGTTCTGTACAAAGTGGCCTGCCCCGTCACAGCCACCCCACTCTGCCCTGTGGGGAAGCCCTCCGTGAAACATCCCCATGGGTGCAGCACCGAGTACCTGATTAGGAGGGGAACTGTGCTGTGGTGGTGGGAAATGGTGGACGTGCAGGAGATCACCTCTCCATTTGGGCCCGCTAGTCTTGCTAACATAGCTGTGCTCGTGCCCTTACCTGAGGGACCTTCGCATGACAGTGCACCACGCTCCCTCACAGTTGACAACCCTATTTTAAGAGAAAAACTACCCCATCCCATTGTGCTGGAGACATACTGCAGAAGTTACTGCTAGTAAATCTTTGATCACTGTGGCTGAGCATTGCTCTGTTGGCAAGGTGCTGAGTATTGGAAAAGGTCTGTGGGCACACGTCGTAACAGGCACTAAACCTGCCATTTTGACAGCAGAGAAGATACAACACTGGCAGCTCAAATCTCTATGCCTTGGACACTGCATGTTATGCTACTGCCTTTGCCTACGGCTACGAAGATGGCAATTCCCAGGGCGCAATGTCAACCTTGACCAACCACTCAGAATAAGAAGTAAATCTTCTTCACCTGGTGGGTGTTAAACCTCCATCCCAAACAGCAGAGCTCATGGATTGCCTACAGGACACAACCAAATAGGGCTGCTTCACAAGCAATGAAGATCACCATTCTGAGGTTTTCTCAGATCCGGGAAGCAAAATATGCTTAAATTCTTGGGTCTTTCAAAGAGTAAAAAAATCATCTTAGTACTAGATTTAACGAGTTTCTTTGATTGCCTTCTATAGGCTACATCAGTTGTCTGTATCAACGTGCCTAATCAGCTATAGGTCTTCTTGAACCTTTGGTTTCACTCCCACCAACCAGTCATGATGAAGAAAAAGGCAATCATAATTAAACATTAGTCAAAATACCCTTTTCCACTGAAAAAAAGACCCAATAATAAAGCCAGAGCCACCAACTGAAAATGAGCAACACCAAATGTGGTTTATCAAAATTATACCATATAGTTTGCATTCCATAAGCGTTTTCAGTATAACCCCTACTTTCAAAGGCTTAACATACAACTATAAGCTTTAGGCTTAAAGATAATTTTCTTTGGCTCCTAGGGTAGATAATAGCAATTTCATAACTTACCACAAAGGTTTTTTTGTTTGTTAAAAACAAAAACAAGAAAACATTAACACACAAAAGTTCTGTCTGAAAAACATTAAGATTCTTCTGACACAACAAACAAATGCAAATAAATGTAGTGCGTAAAGAAGATGCCAGGGCAATAGCAGAGAAAATTACTGCATGTAATTATGAACCAGAAGAAACCACACAGAAAAGCAAAGGAAAAGAGAAAGAATTGCACGGGTTATTTTTTTCCTGGAGATGTAGTGAAAAATAAGATTAACTTCCAATTGTACTTTAATCTTCCAACCTACATATCTAATGGTGAAATGCAAGATTGACAAAATCACTTCACCATTTGATAAGATCAGAAAAACGAGATGCAGAAGATAAATCCTCCAAAACAGATCTTCAGCTTAGTGTAACTTGGCTTCGATGCCAACAGTCGTGCCGTTATAAAACTGAACTTGGCCCTCCCTCTCCTGTTCACGTAGGTACAAAAGCACTTCCTCACATGCATCAGCCTTAGCTTTTAATTTCTTACCTTTCCACGCATTATGGCCTAAATTTGATGCTCTTCAAGCTTGGAACATTTGTTAAAAGCTTGGTACAACAGAGAAACGTCCCTGGGATGCACTTCAAAGCGCCGTCTCTGACAGTTACACGCATCCAAGGCCCTAATACCACAAACAGGCACGTTTACCAACAGGAGACCCATCTCCCTCGGACCTTGGGCCCCCACCACGGATTTTAGAGGTGTGAGTGTCAGCGCACCAAAGAAGCCCCAGAGCCGCAAGCCTGTCTGCAACCCCCCAAAGTAGCGGAGCTACCGCTTCCCTCCCTAAAAACGGACAGGTCTATCTGGAGAGAAGAGCAGGGTGCTCGCAGAGGGCCTACGCTGTACAGTAACATAAGACTCACAGGGAAACGCTACAGAAGGCTATGGAAGGGACGTCCTCCTACCAAACGAGACACAAAGCTGACCGGACGGAGGCAGGACAAGCACCAGAAGCCGGTGACAATCCTGCGCTTCTGGAAGATGGGACGCGAGAAGTGAAAGGCCTTTGCCCTCCCCCGTCTGTTGGAGGACGCCTCGGGAAGATGTGTCAGGCTCCTCTCCCCACCATGCACAGCTCTGACCTGCAGGCTTGCAGAGCCCCCGGGAGAGCCCTTGACAGTTACTCGTCCACACTTCTTCAGGGTTGAGCCTCAGCGCTCAGGGACATGTCTACGGAGCAGACAGGTATCACAGAGTTACCCCACGCTAATCTCGATGGAGCCTGCGATGAGCTCACCACCACCCATCCCGCTTGGGTACCTCATCACCGCACCTCCGCCCGAAGCACAGACATACCTTGGGAATCGGCGACGGCTTGGCAGGATCAGGCTCATCCGCCTTCGAAAGACGCTCACCCACGGGCCCCTCCCCACAGGAGAAAGTAAGGGATACTCACCAAGGTCAGCCTTTTCCTTCAGGATGTCTTTGAAGTTCAAGCCGCTGTTGAGCGTGGATTGTCTGTATCTCGTCAAGGCCTCCTTCTGCCCATTCTTCCCCACATCCATCGGCTTGACCGGCTCAGCCCGGAAACCACACTTCCACTTGGAGAAATCGGACTGTGCCCATTTTGCCAAGTCCTCAAGCTTCACAGTAACTTTCTCTGAAACAGCAATAACTTCATCCTGCAAGAAGCAGTCAAATGAGAATACGACACGTCACGCGGGGCTCCACGATGACCGATAAACACATAACGCCACCCCCCTATAGGCTATTGGAAAAGCCTATTTTGCTGTTGGCAGATTAATTTTTCCGTAATACAGAATAGCTAGTACTTAATTTATTCCTCCTGCCACCTAAGTGGAAATATTAGTTGTTTACTCGAAGCAAATACACATGATCGAAAGACAATTTCTAGGACCGGGGCAATGATCCTAAAAGGCATTTGAAACGCAGGTTGCCAAATCACAGTCTGTATAACCCAAAGCCTTGAGGGAAAGTTTGTTTTTTAGGTGCAATTAGCTGCAAATGTAAAAATTCATGGCTGGATGACTAATGGTTATAGCTAGTCCTGAAATAAATGGACTAAGTAAATCTCAGATTCTTGGAACTCTGACTCACCAGAAAATTCCTGTGTTTATGGTACATTTTCCCTTGGCTTATACACAAATATTGAATTTAACTTTTGTCCTGAAAATTAAATAAAACTGTGATGTAATCCCAAAAGAAATACTACATAAATGTTATGTGCTTCCCACCAAAAGAAACTTGCACATTCTCATGTTTCTTAAAACCTTTTTCAAGATCAGAACTGTAATTTTTTTTCCCTTCTTAAACATACATTCTAAGAAAAGCACTTAAACTTAGTTTAGCCTCCAGAACATATACTCGAATTAAACAGCTCTAATTGCTGAATTTTGTCCTTCCAGGAAACAATCAACTCCTCTCAGTCATGATGAATAAGCAGAATGTTTTATAGCTGACTCCAGTGAGCAAGGGCTCAAGAAAGCCTCAAAAAAATAAACAAACAAACATACACACATATCCAGCAAGATATACTCCAGATTTTTTAGTTAAAACAGCAGAAATAATTTATGTTGTAATGAGAGCTGGCTGCCCACCACACCTTGCACACCGCACATTTCTAGCACTAAATAAGGTTACAGGTTCTTGAAATAAACAAACCAGAATCCAATTTTTCTCTCAAATAAACACAAGTATTTGCAAAGGGGAGAGAAATTCTTTGAGTTATTAAACAAAGAGAAAAGCACGATTGATTCTCTCTGTGTGTTTCTTTTTCCCCACTGAACACATTCCTCAGGAAATAAAATACTGCTCAATAGGAAAAAAAAAAAGCTTTATTGTGATAAGTTACACACAATACAAAACCTGAAGTATCCCTAGTAAAAAAAGCCGATCTGATATTCTACTATCCCTTATATAATACAAAATCGTTTTATAAGCAGGCACCTTCATTACGTTTAGTGCAATAACAAATATTTGGTCAGAAACGAACGGCATGCTTATATGCTAAGCAAGCTTGTAATAAAATCTTTTCCTTTATCATTGCACAGCATAAGAGCTTCCACGGAACAACAAACAGTAACAGTGATGTTTTAAATCTCTGTTTATGACAAACGTCAATACTTTGTAAACAAGCGTTGGGTACTACAAAGCACAAATTCAATGGATGGTTTCACCCAATTTCATTACACCATCCACTTGAAATAAAAAAGCTGTAGTTGCTATGCATTTTATAGCTATTACATGGTGATTATTAAATGTCAGGATGGAAAAAAAAAATACATATATATAAATATCAGCCTGCCTGCAGACAGTCTCAGCAATTTCTGGATCAAGTCCTCTTTTAGGATGTTGAATGCCGCCACCAGCTACTAAACAATTTCTAATATTCAACACTAGAGAAATCTATTTAGCAGCAGTTTTAAAAAAAAGTGCCTTGGAGATCAGACATGTTTTTGGTTAAAATATTATTTTCCAAATAGCTCTCATGACCAAATGATTATGATTTCAATTACTAGTTTCTTCATATCCTTTCCAAGAACTGGTGTGACTAATTTTGGCTGGCATACAAAGTAAGCCGAGCAGACAATTTATTAACCAAAAGAAAAGTACAATCACTATTACATCATCAGTGAATAAACTTGTTTTCGAGAATACAACCTTCGCACATATGCACATGATGTGTACACAGTGGGGGGGGAAGGAATTAAAAAAAAAAAAAAAAAAAAAAAANAAGAAACCCTACTGTGTAACAAGGGTGAAGCGATGCCGGCGCACTCGCCGGCTCTGCCCAGGCTGCCATGGAGGGGGAACCTGAGAGGCGGCTTTCGGGGAGCAGGGGAGAGCACACCCCGGCCATATGCTTTCTGCGGCAGCGACACGGCCGTGGCCATGAAAACGCGTGGTGTTTGGCATCCCCACACTGATGTGAGGGGCCAGGAAAAGACCCTGCGAAAAGACCATCGTGCACTCGCCTCAGCCCTTCACAAAATGGCACTGGGACTCTAAATACAGCCGCCGTGGTGCAAAGGGGCGCCCAGAACAGCACCACAGAGCGGCTGAGCTCACAGGTGGAATGCATGAATATAAAATATAAAAGAAATTCAGGCTGTCACTGTGCCATGACAGAGGTTGTGGGCCGAACCGCCCCCCATGCAGGCGGTGCGAGGCGATGGCCGCTTGTCGGGGCCACCCCATCACCCCTGCAGCAGCTGTGACCCCAAGGGCACCCGGTCCCCATCACCCCTGTGGCAGCCACGTCCCTAAGGGCGCCAGGCTGGCCCCCAAATTGGCTGGGATCGCCTGAGGAGGGCGGCTGACCGCAGGCCTCGCGCTCACGGCTGCTAGGCCGGGCCTTGTGCCGCTGCTGAGCAATGGCAGCACCCGCCTCATGGCTGCGGGGCCAAGAGGGCCCATCTGGCACCTGCTGGAACGGCAGCTCCGCTGCCATCAACCCCCCCCAAAAGCCAGAGCTGTTCCTAACATTAAAGACACCGCTGTGGGGTTTTGGGGTCAGCCCGAAGGAAACGGGGCTGAGGCCGTCATCAGGGAGGCCGAGCGGCGCCGCCTCTCCAGCACCTGGCAGCGCCCAGCCATCCTCCACACCAGCACCAGCCTCGTGCCCTCCCTTGCACCGCTAGCGATCACCGTGGCTGCACCAGGAAAACACAGCCCAGTTCACTTTTAGTCAGAAAATGGAAAAATTACCCTATATATTTCAGGGCCTGCCTTGGGTTGCCCTGCCCTACGCACAGTGGGACTGGGTAGACCTGCTCTCTCTCTCGCCGCTCATTTTTTGAGCTCTTACTCATTTTCGGCCCAATTCAGAGACAGCCAGCCATGTCCTCCCCAACTCCCCACACATCACAGCGTTCGCGGGTCGGACCGCCGCCATCCTCCTCCGAGCGCCACTGCCAACGCCGATCCCACCAGCCAGGGACTGCATCTCCACAGACGTTTTCACCCCGGTGCCTCATCATACAAACACTGTCAGGCAGCAAACCATGGCGGGTAGCTTCAGCCCCTTGTTTCTGAGGAGCCCGAGCCACGGGCAGCTTCCAGAGAGGCTGTCCTCCCCACATCTTGGCAGTTTGCTAACACAAGAGATCATCTGCCCCAATGCCACCCAAACAGAGGTCACCCAACTATTTCATCAGCTCCGGGATTTCGACGTGCCTTGCCAAGCTTTCACACATCCTCAGGCAACCTTTCCAAGCGCTCAGACCCAAACGATGAGTTGTGGGGGGGTTTTATTATATTTTTGGAGCAGCTGGTGACAAAAGGGTCCCTCTCCTTTTTTGTTAAGCAAGAACATCTCGCAGCCCTGTGCCACAACAGAAGTTGCTTCGGGATCTGCAGGGCTCTGCCAGCCGGAGGAGCCCCCGTAGCCATTCAGTATCAACTGCTGCGCACCTACTGCCACAGCCCTTCTAGAGAAACCCTTTCAATGAGATGACAAAGGAATACAGATGTTGAATAAATAAAAACCAGGTACACGGTGACACATGACTAACAAACCTTTAGAAGATTAAAGAAATCTGCTGTATAACCTTCATGTCATTCATAATTATATCTCTGTGTAAACATGAAAAACCCCCCACGTCGCATACAGTGCATGTATATAGCTATACAAAAATCAACTCATTGTGTATTAGCTCTGCTCTGAAGTGATATGTTTATGAGGTCTCCATTGCGTGGTTAAGTCTTTAATTGCAGTTTTTTCCTGCTACAGCAAGATGAGCTTTGCAGGAGGAAACAGCCAGCGCCGATTTCAGCTCTGCTCAGGAATGAGATTTATCTCGGATGTGCCTTTTCGGACGCTGACCGACCAATGGCAACGCTTTTCCCAGCCACAAAGTTGTCTAAACCTCAAGATAAGTACTGACTATAAAAAGGGGCACTTTTTCTTCTGTTTCTGTAAAAGCGGGTATCTAGTCAGCCTATAATTTTAGCACATCTTACAAGACTCCTGAGCAAAGTACGATCCTTTCACCTATCAAGTGGGAAATGGGGAGGTGGTTAAGAAAGACGGTGATACAAACCCTTCTCATTCCTCTCTTGTTTTTTAAGAGCTTATCGGATTTGCATTTTCAGAGAAATCGTCCAGGGAGAAGGGGACAGTATCTTCTCGAGAGCCGTTATGCTTAAATATTATGTCACTGTTGTCTAAGCAACCATCACAGCCTCCCGAAAGCACAGAATGCTATATTGCCTGACTCAGCAGATGGTTGAAATACTTACATTCAGGGAAAGAGGTCAGGTAGTTAGAATACTTTAAAGCAGATAATTATTTTTTAGAAGAAATATTAACTCTTACAAGGCAGGGAGTCACAGGGTAGCCCAGGGAGGTCGTACATCTTGATTGCACACCCGCATACGGTACGTCGCAACTCCTCACTCATTGCCAATAACTAGGAAAGATTTATATTTTAGAGACGCCGAGGCAGCCCTAAAAGAATTACGGCGACCGAGATATCTCAAAATTTTGACGTGCTGAGACTGTTTTCACTCCAGCGCTTCCAGAGGTCATTTAAGGAATTCTGGAGGGCACGAGCGAGTTGAACACCTGCTTGGCTGTCTCCTAACATCAAATACGTGGCCTAGAGAGAAGCAGGAGCTGTACTGTAAAAACTCTTGCTGATAATTACAGAAGAGACTGCATGTCATTTATCTGATCAGTACGATTTGCATTAGAAAACATCTTCAAGCCTTTTCACTGAAACCTTTAGCAAGGTAGATAGCTGGGGATGCATATTTTACAACCCAGTACATTGCCGATGAAAATACATTCATCCACGGGAGCAAAAAATACAGCGCGACTCTTACGGACTGCATTCACCGAGGATAACAGAACCGCATATTTCATTTGGACATAAAGGCCTCTATTATTCTGGGCTTTTTTTATATCCCATGTATTTTTTAGTTTTTTGCGATTTAGGTGAAAACGACCTTCCCATGCCTTGCACGACAACGCTGTTCCCACCTCGGGAATCCGGTTCCCTGCTCTAGATCCCTTTGAGGAGAGGAAGGTCGCATTGCGGAGGTGGAGAAAGGAAGGAAGAAATTCCTTTCCAATAAGCTTCTCTCCCATAGCAATGCATTTACCTGGGTGTTCGAGGAAAGTACCGTCACCCTTACTTGACAGCATAGCCAAACCAAAAAAGGCCCCGTTAGCAGAGAGTCCATAGCCCAGAGCTCTTCTCTGCCATACAGGTGCCACCAGGGCTCTAGGACAGCGGTGGAAACCAGGTCACCTCAATTCAGCCCTACTCCACTTGCCAAAAGTCACTCAGGAACCTGAACCCAGGTCTCCAGAGTCATCTCCTACAAGCAGTACTTCACCCAAGCTTTCCTCCAGGGACCATATTCAGCCCTAAAGGGGCAGAGAAGGTTCGTACACGACTGCTTTGCTCTCAGAGACTTTCTCCAGAGTAAGAAGGTCCCGTCTCCCTGCCGCCTGCTGTGGACTGGGGGTACACATGGGGTTTTTTAAGACTGCAGGATCACAGACTAGCTAAAAAACTGTGCCTGCGCCATAGAAAAGCTCTGGCTCTGGGAAGTGCCCTCTTCAGCCTCCCTACAAGGCACACGAACGACTCTCCTGCCATCCACTCCCTTATCACATGTTGCTCTCCCAGTACAACCTTTCTAAGCAGGCTGCAGACCTGGGGAGCTGGGGCAGAGCTCTGCCAGGTGCGAATCGCTGCTCCTGCTCTGCAGGTGGGATCACCGAGTGACGGGGAAGCCTCACAAGAGGCTCCAGCGCTTGGCACGGGCAGGGGCAGCTTTCTTTTCCCCTTTCCCTGCCCCGAGTTTGGTGCCGTCTCCTCGCACATCCCCTAGCCCTGGGCAGACGGAGGTGTTCCGAAGGATGCACGGAGCAGAACTGATCGCTGGGGTCTGGGCCTGCAATGCTCCCCGGAGATGCCAGCATGCAGGGACCTACAGACACCACCGCCCTCCACCCACGTACCTACGGGAAGAGCCTTGAGAATGGAAACATGCACAGCCCAGGAATTTACCTGGCACACGGGAGAATTTTAAAGAGGCCACGGCAGAACCTTTCATCTGTTAATCCTTCGCTAATTACATTAAAGGGCTATAATGATCTCGTTAAATTCAGGTGACAGGTGGTTCCCCAGCCTACCCTGCTATTTCCCCAGCCTAAGCACAGCCACACATAGCTGTCTGAAACTCATGCCAATGGAGGACGCTATGTCCCGACGTGTTCATCCCATCTGCCGGAGACCAAAACCCAAAAGAAGAGACTAAGATAAAGGACGCAGGTGAAGCACGTGAAGTCCTATGGTACTCGCTTTCCCTTGTATTAGCAAGCAGCTGTTTCCGCGTGGCTCAGTATTTCCAAAGCGAGACACGCAAAACGTCCTGGGGCAGGGCAGCATCGCGTTTTTGTAGGGTGCTTTGAGGGATACTGGTACATCTGGGCCAGAAATGGGGTGGGGATGGAGCACACAGAGGGACGGCTGTGAGCAGCTAGACTTGACATTTCTACTGCAAGCCTCCTCCTTCATTTCTGGGGTGGTTTTTTTTTCTCCCTCCTCCCGCTCCCGAGCAGCGGTTCAAATTGAATTTATATCTGTCATTGCAGATAGAAGTTCTGACCAAAGAGGAAATAGGCTTCAGTCAAAATGTTTTCCCGTCAGATAGCTCGCAGATCTCGAAGAGTTGTTTTAGTTTAGGCAAGTTGACAAGCAATTCATCCCTAATTTTGCCTACTACAGTTACAGTATGAAAAGCTTTCCTCGTAGATTACATAATTATATTTTTCTTAACAAGGAGTACATTGCATTAGCAGGTTTAAATTATGCAAGCTTATTCTTTTGTCTTTTGTTATATTGTGTTCTATTGTGCTGGTAAAACAATATGTGCTTTAATTAGCAAATATCTGTAAATAATTTACTTGCTTTTCATACAGCAGAACAATGGAGCCAATTTTCACATACATCCACTGAGCATGTCTAGGGGGTTTCTTGCCAGAACCTTCCATTGTTCAGTATCTGTATCAATCTGCCCATCATTAGCAGCTAACGTCCAGCAACCCAGGGAGAAATTAAAGTTTTGGCCCCCGGGAGCAGCCCCAAGCCCCCCAAACCTGAGGCTACACTTTGCAAAGAAAGATGAAAATATCCAGAAAATGAAAACAAACTCTTTTATTATCTATAACCCTGGCACCTTCACGTAGAAACATGGATGCCTGCCAAGCATTAAGGTCATTGGATTAATGCCATAAAATGCCGATGTTCATCTGACCTTCTGACTGCATTTTAGCTACAAAATAAAAAGCTCAACTTGATACGACACTATGAATCACGCCAGCGTCTAGTCTCTGCAGGGTTAATGCTGGGTGTGAACCCACGCTGCACACGCACAAACACACATACACACACACAAGCATACACAAAGAAAAAAGCTCTTAAATCAAGAGTGGATGACTGTTCGGAGACTTAAGGCATTGTTATTTTGAATGCGAATGAAAGGGCCAGAACAAGCATTGCAAGAATATTTCAATTATGTATTTCCCAGAACTACATCTCTGAGCAACTAATGCAAATATTGCTCCCACAGCAGTAGAACTTCTTCCCGAATAAAAGCATATAAGAGCTTGAATCAGAACATACTTTCTGTATCATTCGCATATTGTTTGAATATTATTAAAAATGCAAAATCTATGTATGCGTTACTCTCCTGAGCAATACAGTAATTATGATTAAGGGACAAGCAGCACAAAAAGAGCCAATTTATCTTACTTGTGCTTAGGAATACTATTGTGTAACTAAGCAACTAAAGACAAAATATAGTCTAATTAATTCACTCCTATGCTTATTTAAAAGACACAATTAGAACATTTTTATTTTCCAGCCTGCACAGTATCTCAACATGCTTGAGGGTGTACCATGTGAGGCCTATTATTCTCCAAAGACAAGAGTTTAATGTTTAGTGCCACCGATCAGACTGGGAACAGCAACTCTGGAGAGCAGTGGGTGTATTTTACAGTCTGAATGCACTGGGAAGCAGAGGGAAAGGGAAAAAAAAATTAAAAAAAAAAAAAAAAAAAAAAAAAAAAAAAGGAATCTGCCTTAAGTGACCAGATACGCCAGATTGCTGGCTAATGGCTAGCAACATGTGGCTTCTCCAAGTAATATCACTGCCCTCTCCCTCCTTTGCCAGCATATGCTACTGGTGGCGAGAGAGATAAAAATATACAGAGTGGATATGCAATTACCAAACCCATGATATTTTATGACAAATGCCATTTCTCTAACACTGCTACTACAGTGCGCCTGATTTCCAGACCTGAATTAATTTGAGCAAGTGTACATTGGAGATTGATGCTATTAGCATGATTTTTAAAGCACCCTTTAATAATCATAATCTGCATGTTTGAAACGTGTTGTCATTACCAGTGTTGACAGATACGAGCGTGAGGCACACACCGTGGAGACTAAAACGGGGCCCTTCTCAATTCAAAGAAGAGCGTACAGATTCCTACACCTCTCTCTCTCTCAAAAAAAATCTATTTCTGTGCAAAGGGGGTAGCACATTTTTCAAGGGGGGTGGCAACAAGGCACTAGCAGTGTAAGAACCCACGCTCGGGCCAGCCTCTGCTACCTTTACACACTGGGGTAGGACCTCTGCGCACAGAGAGCCCCTCAGAAACGAATCAGGCTTTTGAGGGATGGTGTGAGCGTCTGTCCCGAAATGAAGAGAGAACAAACCCACTGCCTCCCTTAACTTTCTGGAAGAATCTCTTCTGCAATTATAAATGACATACATTTATGGAGCGACTTCTTTTTTTTTTTTTTCTTTCCCCCAATTAGACTGAAAATGCAAAATACTGCTAGGGAAATAATTACAGGAAACTAGCTCTCTCCTCTCCTCTGTATGAGCAACGCTTACTCATGTAAATTACTTGCATGAGTAAGGATTATTTGCAAGGCGAAAAGCATTGCATCAGATCCCCAGTTTGGGAGAAGAGATGAAATCAACATGAGTTCGTAGTAAACTTAGCTCCTGATGAATGAACCAAAGGCAGATCCCCACCGACAGTCCAGCCTCAGCAGAAGCAGCATTCACGACGACGCAGGGCAACGCAGGGAATGTCGTACCACACAAAATAAATTAGTTGCTTGTTTGGGGTTTTTTAGGAATTGTAGACATCGCATCAAATACCATCCCTGGATTTAACGAGCACCGGCTTCGATATATATTTTTAAGCCCAGTCTAATTAACGAACGCCAGCACCTTTAAAAACATGCAAATACAAGTCACTAACAAGCATTTTGCTCTAGAACTGCTTCTTCAAAGGTCAGTCGTTCCATAGCCCCACGCTACCCCTTGGAGCAGAGAGGAGTAAATGAGCCAGAGAAGGATTCGGCCAGGACCCCGTGGGCTGCAGGGCTCGGGGGCTGAGCCCACCTCGCGCCCCCGAGGCACCACGGGTCTGGGGCGCTGCACGAGGGGACCGGGCAGGGGCTTTCTGCCGGCAGCCAGCCGGCATCTACTTCTCGCAGTCGGGCGCCGGAAAAGCTGGGGGGCTGCTTTCCACACGTGCCCCGTGAAACTGGTTTCAAGCGTGACAGCGTGCTCTTACAGCCGCTCCCTCCGGACCTTCGAAGCCCCCCGAGCATCCTCCTCCCAGCCCTGCGCAAGGCGCCTGCCATCGCAGAGGTCCTCCCTTCCCACGCGGGAGGTGACACGGGGGACCGCGCTGGTCCGGGAGCGGCCGAGAAAACCAGGGCAAGGTGGCGATTTCCTCTGGCGAAACAGATGCTTTTCCCATTTAGATGGTGGCCCTCCCAGGAACGGGAGACAGCCACGTCTTTCCCCGCTGGAAGGAAGGGGGAGAAGGCTGCTCCCACCCTCCGACCAGCGCTGCACCTGCTGCAGCTTTTGGGCTTGACGGCGAGGTCAGAGGCAGCACGCCCGGGCCCCTGTGCTTTAAAAGCAGCAACAAAGTTTTCAGTGAAGTAGAGCAAAACTCTTCTAGCTCACCTAACAGCGTCCCCAAAGGCACCATCGCCCTCACAAGAATCTCTCCGCTGCTCCTGCGCAGCAAGACCACTGGTCTGAACCCGACGCCGGAGCTGGTCTCAGCCTCTCCGCGCGTGTTGCTCCGGATGCGACGAGCATCGGGGGCCAGGAGCGCTTGTACCTGCAGCGTGCTACTGGCCCCATCCCGCATTTGCCATCCGCTGAGACTCCCCGGGAGGCAATCTCCGGCCGGCTTCTGGGGCCGAAGGAGAGTTTCTCCGCCGTGCTTACGGGGACGCTCAGCCTCAGGCGGAGGGAGGGGGTACCTCGGCGGAAGCACACCTGGGCTTGAACCCCTTTGCTGGGTCTGGGCCCCAGCGTATGGAAACATCCGGTTGTAGCAGCAGTCAGGGTTATATTTAAGTCTGGATGATGAATGCAACTAGCTATAAAAAGACTTCTATTTACACTTATCGCTGATTAGCTCAAACATTTGGCAATCAGATAAAATACGCCATCAGAAAATTTCTGAGTAACAGAAGCATTACGTACCTCCTCGCTTCTCCTCCCTCCTCGCAGCCACTAGCTGAATATTGTCATAGTGTCAATGCTGCTATTACGGAAAACAGGCAGCGAGCTGCTCGTATTAATCATGCCGCTAGCGCAGGTAGCTGCTGGCGACTATGCCTAAACCTCTGGCGGGCTCCATCGCAAGCCTGCGACTCGACCACTCGCTCCCCTCACCAACAATGTTACTGACAGCGAGCGCCCCTGTCGCCCTTTGCCTCGGACACCGCAGATTTGCAAGACGCGCCGAAGCACCGGTTACTTCGTCCCCGCTCCCTGAACGCAAGACAAGGTGTTTTATCGCCTCGGCAGTCCCACGCCGTGAATAAGGTCTACCCTGACGGCTATAAGCCACCTCTGACTTTGAGAGCTGCATCTCCTCCCGCAGAAGGAGCCCAGCCCGGAGTTAGGAAGCCTTGCGACCCCAGAGGCGGCCCTGCCGCCGCTTTGGGGACAGATATGGGCGTCATTTACGTAAGGAAGCGCGACCGTGGGGTGGTCAGGTGAAACGGCCGCCCCGCGCGCCGACGAAACCGGCTACCCCCAGACAGCGCTTCGCAAAGCGCCGGCCAGCACCCAGCCTTTTGTCTCTCGGCTGCCTGCGCGTCCCTGAGCGGAATTCGGATCGTTCCAAACTATTAAAAATCGATAATAAAAAAACCCATTCCGATGTCTATAAACAAGTTAATGGAGTAAGTGAAAACAAAGTACATTTCTTAATGGGAGTGTTATGTTGCCCTCTCTAGGCCCTGGCTCTCAGTGCCGGTTTCTGTAGGCTCCCTGCCAGAGAAGTATCACTCAGAGCTGTTGCTGTTGCTGCTGCTGCTGCTGCTACTCTGCTAATGAATGACTAACTTAGGCCAGAGGGGAAATGACATCACCGGGGTGTAAAACACAACTGCATTAGGAAACTTTTTACCTGCTTTACATTTGTCATAATTATTCTACACAATACGACCGGCATTTGCATAATTTCAAGGCGTGCCATTATCTTAATTGAAAATTGTTTTCATATGGTTGAATAATGCAGAATGACATCAGTTAAAGCCCCAATGAAATGCACAAGTATAATCACACGGCTAATTACTAGCGGTGTTTGCATGTAAAAATAAATAAAATTGTGCATATTATTAGGAAGGTACACGCCGCCGAGAACTCTCATACCGGAGCACTGTTTTACTCGTAATGGTAGGATTAATTTTCTCTGATGTTCCTACCACAGTAACAGGAGCTGATCATTACGGCGTATTAAAATGATTTGTGTCCCTTTCCCCACCCCCCCCCTTCCAAATATCTTTCATTTTACACACGCACACGCGACACACGCAGGCACAGTTTTAAATAGTCACCACGGGCAATTTCAGAGCATCCATTCCTCACTGTCACCTCCCCGATTCTTAGGAAAAGGTTCCCTTATCTCAGCGGCACGCACAGAAAATTAAAGCGAAGAGGTGGCGGCGAGCGAAGGTGGCTCTGAAACGCGTTTCGACTGCGTACACATGTGTACGGGTGCACGGCACGTCGGCACCTACAGCCACGCGTGCCTGCGAAAACAGCCCCTGCGGACAGCCGCCCCTCGTCGTGCCTACACCCCACCCCGCGGCACCTCCAGCACAAGTTCCCCCA
>WAAD01029592.1:3843-14696 GCA_013389945.1 Fregata magnificens
GTATATCTTCATATGTAGTATATGCACACTAGCTGAGCACCTCTCTGAATAACATTCAGTAACACAAGAAACGCTTGTTACATGGTTGGTATCTAGAGGAAAATGTGTGTGTAATAAAAATATCTTCATTTAATAGGGCATTTTTTAACTTACATTTTTATTATATTTTATAAATGTTTAAATAAAAAANGTATAGAGCCGTCTTTGTTACTTCAGTGTGTGTCTTCTGGTGATTTCATGTAATGGTTGAATATAAACATTGAAGAAAAAAAAAAAAGATGAAACTACTTCTTGTAGAATGCATAGCTAAGGAGCTTTGGGAGGGAAGACACATTCATTTTAAGTATGTATTGGCTACTTTGCCACAGAAAGCACTGAGACAGTTTTTGGACTTTAGATACTTGTAGATAAGAGTAGGAATATCTCGTATATGGGAATATCAAGCAATGTAGAGAGGCCCATGATGTACCTACTCTTATGTGGTTTCTGCTGCATGTTTTTTGTGTTGGCATTAAGCCAGCTTGTTATTATATGTTTTCAGTAGGTGGGAATTTAAGATCGTTGCTTTTAACTTTCTTTTCCTTTCTGTAACGACAAAGTCATTGTCCAGGGGTAATACCTGCTTGGTAGCACCTTAAGATGCTTAAGTTCATAGTTCAGAAGAGAAAATATTCAGGTCCTATATCTTGTCAGCTCATAAAACTCATTAGAAGAAGTAATATGTATTAGGCACCCATGTTGGGTATTGTGGTCATTTATGTGTGCTTGATTTGTTTCAAAGGCTGAAAAAGAAGTACTGCGGGAGGCTGTTCTGAAAGCAGTAGAGGAGGAGAGGAGAAATATGGAGAAGATTCATGCAGAAGAAAGAAAAATGTGGAAAGCAGAGCGTGACAGACATAAGATTGCCCAGGCTGTTTGGGAAGCCATGCAAGAGCAAAGAAAACATAATCAAGTTAGTATATTTTACCCTTCCAGGGACCTGCTTTGTATATTTTATTTTTTCTTTTGAATGTCTTTCTAATGTTGTGGTAGATTGTCTTGTGACATCTATCATTCATCACTGCACCTAGTTGATATTTGCAAAGCACAGCGATCTTGTTAATTTGTCTTCATCTAGACTATGTGTATGGGGAGATGTTGGCACATTCAGAACAAAATTACTGCCACCTTTTCAGGTACATATATTGAAATGAGATGAATCATGCCCTGTAAGTGCCTGTTTTTGTCCACTGACTTCAAAAGGAGCCCAGGATGACTAGCTCAGATACTGGCATTTATGTTGTAGACAGTTTAGGTGACTTTTTTATACCTATGGAAGAGAAGAGATGTTACATTTGTTCCTTATTATACTGGAATTCCATTGTTTCTCTTAATAAAAAGATCTTTTTCTAAGACAAAAAATAGAATAGGTACAAAATAAGGAGAGGATTATGAAAATTGGAAGCCTAAACCAGTAATGAACCAGAAATGTTTCTAGAGTTACTTTTTAGAGAGGTGCTTCTATAAGGATAATTGTACATCACCTAACATGAATTGAGAGGGACATTCCCAACATTGCTTTTAAAAATTGTAGGAATTACAAATTAAATATATTATAATAGCAGTTAAATTACTCTTCCAAAAGTTGAATTTTGTGGTCTCTGATGCTGGAAATATTTGGGGGAACAGTATGTAAATTCACTGATTCCTTGGTGGCATACTTGAACGTTACAGTCTGAAGAATTTTAAACAAGATATGTTTCATTCAGGTGTTGGAGTGTGATAGTACTATTTTTTTTTTTATGTCCTGAATAACAACAAAAAAAAGACCTTTAGGATTTGAAGTAAAATAACATATCACAGAAGTTTAAAAATCAACTCTTTTTGGAAACAGACCCCATTTCCCTTTCCAGTGTTAAACAGAATTATTAACCTCATACCTAATCAACTACACAAAAAGTTGGTTTTTGATGCTAAGCCATTATTATACTTTATGTTGCTTACATTTCTAGTGTAAATAGAATGATTTTACTTTGTAAATAGCTTGTTTACTTCTTTGGAATGTAAAGGTATCAAGTAGTAAGATGTCATTTTTCAAGACTGTAATTTTACTATACCAATAAGCCTTCAGGCACTCAAACTCTTGTTTACAACAAAAAGATAAGTAAGCTGAGAACAATTGCTCAGGGTTTAGTTTAGATATAAATCATTTAGACTCTCCAGAATGAGAATTGGTACCAGTGGTGTAGAGGATCTGTTAGTAGAAGGGAGAGCAATAAAGTAGTTGTTTACTACAGTAAATAAAAAGACAGCAATTTTATAGCTTGTGGAACATGAAGAGATTAATAGGAGAACAACTAGGGTAATAAAGTTTGAGGAAAGTTTTGATGAATCCTGAAGATTTTTGGTGAAGGAGTCCCATAGCTGGATGCATGAGGTCAGCCAGGGTTCTATATTTATGGATTTGGGGAGCATGCAAAATGTCCCAGGGGTGGGAGAGTGGTGGATTAAATTGATGTAGTGACTCAGGGTAGGTTTGCCTTCCCTGTGGAGTGTTCTGCCAGCATTCCTTCTTGTTGATATTGCCTTTCAAGTTGTCACAGGACAGGATGATATTAGAAGTAGTTTAATACCGATGGACGTATTCTTTCAGACAAAGTCTTAAATATACTGAGATGTCAGTGCTTTTTTGAGGAAGACATTCAGGCCTTTCAAAAGGACAGGTTTTCCAGCTCAAGCTGCTAGTTGATCAAGCAGTTGATACTGTTGGAGTATCTAGTGGTGTACTTGTGACAGTGAGTAGCACTGAAGTGTTGGAGAGTGTTGTGATTAATTCTTCTGTAAATATCATAGAATCATAGAATCTCCTGAGCTGGAAGGGACCCACAAGGATCATCGAGTCCCAACTCCTGACCCTGTATAGGACAACCTCAAAATTCACACTATGTGTTTGAGAGCATTGTCCAAACACTCCTTGAATATTGTCAGGCTTGGTGCCATGGTCCTCCCTGGGGAGCCTGTTCCAGTGCTCCACCACATCTGGGTGAAGAGCCTTTTCATAATGTCTAACCTAAACCTCCCCTGGCATATCTTCCTGCCATTCCCTTGGGTCCTATCACTGGTCGCCAGGGAGAAGAGATCGGCACCCGCCCCTCCTCTTCCCTTGTAAAGAAGCTGTAGACCACGATGAGGTCTCCCCTCAGTCTCCTCTTCTCCAGGCTGAACAGACCAAGTGACTTCAGCTGCTCCTCATGCGGCTTTCCCTCTAAACCCTTCACCATCTTTGTGGCTCTCCTCTGGACACTCTTTAGTAGCTTCACATCCTTTTTATACTGTGGCGCCCAAAACTGCACGCAGTACTCAAGATGAGGCCACACCACTGCAGAGTAGAGCGGGACAATTGCTTCCCTTGACCAGCTTGCAATGCAGTGCTTGATGGACCCCAGGACGTGGTTCGCCCTCTTGGCTGCCAGGGCGCGCTCTTGGCTCATGTTAAGCTTGCCATTGACCAGAACCCCCAGATCCTTCTCTGTGGGGCTGCTCTCCAGCCTCTCGTTCCCCAGTCTGTACGTACATCCAGGGTTGCCATGTCCCAGGTGCAAAATCCGGCACTTGCTCTCATTAAACTTCATGTGGTTGGTGATTGCCCAGCTCTCTAAGTTGTCCAGATCTCTCTGCAGGGCCTCTCTACCCTCCAGAGTGTCCACAGCTCCTCCCAATTTTGTATCATCGACGAATTTTGATACTAATCCTTTGAGTCCTGCATCGAAGTCATTAATGAAAATATTAAAGAGCACTGGCCCTAAGATGGATCCCTGCAGAACCCCACTAGTGACTGGTTGCCAGCCCGATGTAGCCCCATTTACTCTAACCCTTTGAGCCCGACCCATCAGCCAATTTCTCACCCATCGCATTATGTGTTTATCCCACTGTATGCTCGACATGTTGTCCAGGAGGATACTGTGAGAGNCCAAGAGCATTGGAAAATCATTGAGAGAGGTCTCGCTATGACCTCAGCCAGCTCTTTAAGAACCCTGGGATGGATCCCATCGGGCCCCATCGACTTATAGGGATCCAGCTGGAGCAGCAGATCCCGCACAAGTTCGGGGTCAGTTGGGAGTTTACCATTCTCGCAGTCATGGATCTCCAGCCCAGGGCTCCAGGGGTCCCAGAGCCCATCATCGGTGTTGAAGACCGAAGCGAAGAAGGCATTAAATGTTTCCGCTTTGTCTATGTCCCTGTTTGTGAGGTGGCCATGCTCATCACGTAGTGGACCAATGTTATTTCTGGCCTGCCTTTTGCTATTGATATACTTAAAAAAGCCCTTCTTATTGTCCCTCACAGCACTGGCCAGCTTCAGCTCTAACTGAGCTTTGGCTGTGCAAAGAAGTGTAACTTGAAGTTCCACTCTTTATTCTCTAATTAATGTAATAAATACAAATTCTTTGGGGAGGATGGACTTTTATGTAGAAATTTGTATCTTGCAGAAATTTTCACTTGTTACCTCTGCCAAGAACTTGCCTGCCTCCTTTAGGCCATTGCTATTATAAACGTACAACAACTACTAAAATTCTCTGACAACAAAAAAAGTCCGGCAGAGCTCATGTGCCAACTGATAGCTTATATACAGTGTAAGATGTGACTTTGGTTTAGCAATGAAGAACACTTGGGACTACAGTCAGTTTGTGTGTGGACATTAATTTTTCTGGGTAGAGCCTTCCACTCAGAGTTGTAAAGAACCTACAACCCTGGCCTTAAGAAAAAGAATTTCTGCCAAATGGCTGTAAATTAAGAACATTAACTGTAAATTAAGAGAAGACGCAGATCAATGTAAAACACTGAAAAGTAAAACTAGACGAACCATTAGGGAAAAGGACACTCATATGCATGGGGCAAGAGTTGATAAACTAGATAGGAAAGACATATTTTAAAAACTGCAGCACCATGGTGTATCTGTAAAACATTTAAATGATGAAAATGAGGGAGAATAAATTTCTATGTCATAATGGTATGAGTTTGTTGACATCTCCTTTGCTTTCTAGACCAGAAAATATATTTAGGAGTTTTGATTCTTTGTTTTAAAGGAGGAATTTACTATCCACTAATTTTCTTTATATGATAAAAGTTGTTATTTTTTTCACCAGTTTTTGAATACATGCACTAGAAGAACATTGTAGAACTTGATTATATACGAGAAAGCAATTGGAAAAAACCTTAAAGTATGCTAGCTAATGTTTCTTTGGTCAGGCAATTTTAGATTAGATTAGAACAATAAAGCTTTGAAGATCGTAGTTCTGCTGAATCAGGTGGTAAGATTTCCCTTCATCTTCTAAATAATTTGTTTAAAAGAGGAAAAGATTAATGTTTACTGTGCAGGGATAATACAGGTATTTTGTTAGACTTTTTCTGTTGTTGTTGTTGCAGAGGGGCCAGGAAGGAGAGGCATAGTGGATGCAAATCTGGAGGCTTTATGTAGATTGCTTCTACTTGTTAGATATTCATGCTTGACAAAACTTTGTCCTAAAAAGTTGTTTGTCCTCAGTCAGATAGATGTTGAGTCTGCAGATAAGGAGATGCTACTTCCATATAAGATTTATTTTATTAATTTAACATTGCCAGAGAAAAATCTGGGGACTTGAGGACAGTTTAATAAGTAACTCATGATTAATATCAAATATTTTGTTACCAAATATGAAACAGCAGAGTAAAGATAAACTTACAGTGAAAGTAGTAACTGAGACATAATGAGTTAACGTTTCGGCTTGATGGAGCAACCTTGACATAGCCCCTTCTCCTTTTTTTTAAAGAAATTAAAGGATTAAAGTAACATGAGTATTGCATTTGTTTTCATGAAAGCTTTGACTGTTCCAGTGACTTGGGGTCTTTACTTAGAGACATGGGATTTTTAATTAAATTGAAGATATTATTCTTTGAAGCCTTATAACTCTGAAGGGATAAATGAGATGTATTAAATCACCAAGGAAATGGTAAAAGTTTTTCTAGAGCACTGATTCAAGAGGCTGTAAGGTATTAGAAGTCCAAATGACTTTCCTTTTGGCTGAGACTGGCAGCACCTTCAGGTTTTATACATGTGTTACCCAGGTGGTTAGTGCTTTTATAAAAGAGATCTTTTTTTTTTTTTTTTAATTTTTTTTTTTTTATTCAGAAGAGGATTCTTAGTTTTGGGGAGGCTTGCATTTTACATCAGGGAGAATAAGCTCTTCTTGAAAGAAGTGAGTAGTCTTTTGATTAAAGATAATGTTCATTTGCACAGTAACCTCATGATCCTTTTACAACACATTGAAAAGTCATCATAGGTGAGGAACTCAAATATTCAGCAGACTAGATGTAGTCTGACATGTCTCCAGTATTTTTTTTTTTTCTATTTTTGATACATTGTATGACATTTTTTTACAGTGGCACTTCCCTGCAAGGAGAGTTTAATATGTCTGGTAGTTGTCAGTGTTGAGAGGAATGCTTGGTGAAATTCTTCCACTAGAATGTTTTTTCTAGAACACTTATTTGAATAAAGAAGTGGTTGCCCTCTAGGTAAGGAGAAACTATAACAGGTAATTTGGCTGAAGCAGAAGCTTTTTCCCCAGAATTCAAAATAGCAGTGAAGCTCCTGGGGTACAACTATAAACTTCAGTTGAAAAAACAATAGACAGTGCTCTCCATTGTCATCTTCTTTCCACTTATTTTTACTCTTTGAAAAAACTAAAATGCAAAAATTCTTTGGGGATATAGGATGATGAGATCCATACAATTTTGGATAAAGTAGAAGGATGATATTTGTATTTGTAATTGTAATTAATATTTGTAATTAATATTTGTAATTAGTGGGCAGTGCAGAGTAGCTATAGCAGTAGCTACCGTAGCTGTAACACTATCATGCACAGAGCCCTCTGCATGGTAGTTGTTATCATTTTACAAAGCTAAATACTCAATTACATAAATGAAGTGAAATCAGGGGGGAGAGAATTAGCAAAAGAAGGTAAAGAGAATTTATAAACCACAATTTTTGTTTTAAAGAAAAATCATTAAAATTAAAATGAAAGCTGGCAGCTGCAGGGTGAGCCCTGGAATTTTAGGTCCATGTCATAGCTTGAAATTAATAACTCTCCTAAAGCACTCAAAGCAAAGAATTACCTTTGTCATTTCCTGAAGGCTTAATTTTAAAATATTGTGTATATTCTACTGTAGTTTACCCTAATTCTCAAGAGAAAAAGAGCCTGAGTTCATCATTGCCGTAATCCACACAGCAGATACATTAGAGACTCAAGTGTTCTGAAGGCTGCAAATAATTAGGAACAAAAAGCCTTTAATTTATTAAAAGAACTAACATAAACTCCACTTCCTCTTGGACATGAGCAAAAGCACTAAGGCAAAATGATCTTACCAATGGGAAAGTATTTCAGGAAAACTGAGGCTGCAGTGTTTCATTCAGCCAAGCCACAACTGAGATATACTGAGATATACAAAGAACAAATATTTTTGCAAGAAAAGTTAACTAAAAGGCTTATGGAAAAAAAAAAAGTGAACTTCCCAGTAGTCTTTGCTGCGTAAATCTCTAAGCATTCAAGACAATTGAATATCTTCACACTCCTGAGGGTTCATGTGGTAATGTTCTTTGCAGAATGATAAATTTGTAATTTATTATCTTGGAATGTATTAATATAATTTTACTGGCAAATGTCTAAATAGTTGAAAAAAAATTGATTCTTCTCCACTGTATGGGCTTTAAAGTATACTTCATGTTTTTCCATAAGTTTATGAATAGCAGTATACGCCATTGCTTAGAAGGTAAAAGCAAAATGTGGAGAACACACGGTGCTTAATCCCAAAAAATCAATGGCTACTTACCTGCTACATTATTAAAACATTTTTGGTATTCATGCTCATCTGCTTGAGGGAGTGCTTCTGTTGATAGTTTTGGCAAGCCTGAATCAATTTTGTATTGAATGTCTTAAGGATTTCCACACCTAGTCATATGAAAGTGAACAAAAGACATGTAAGTGAAAACATGAAGGCATTGGCTGCATACTTAAAGAATTGGCTTTTGTTTCTTTTCTACTATTGCTTAACTTAACTGTTAAATTTTTGTTGAAAATTATTATTTGTATAAATATTTTTCCTCATTGCCCTGTATTTGAGAAGGTTGGAAGAACTAATAAATAAAAAAGTTTGTCTAAAAAGTTACTGCCCTCTCTAGCTTTCAGTCAGATTTATTAGCTGTAGAATGGCCCTTTCTTAGCCCTATTATCTGTAAAAAACACTTTTGTTCTCGTGCATGAAATCAGTAGGTGTATAATGAATATTTTGGAGGATAGTATGAGGAAAAAAGAAAATATATGGGGATTATACATTTGTCTTATCTTTTTATTGTCCAGTAAGACTACTTTTGCAGATAGATTCCCCAACATATCTTTTTTTAGGTGTCAAAGCTATGGGATTTTGTTTATTGGCACCACGGTTTCCTTACCTTGAAAAAAATAGAGAACATTGAGTGCAAGTGCATGCCCCTTTCCTGATTTTGAAATCTGTGAATGACTTTCATATTGTGAATCCACTTATCTGTCTTTATTTTCTTTTGTTTGTTGTACACAGTAGTTTTCAGGATTGTCCTTGCAGAACTTTTCTCATTTGATCTCCTGTAATCTCTTTCTATCCTGGCCATCTCTTTCATCCATACACTTTCTCCTGAACTGCTTATGTGTAAATATGCATTCAACTGCTATTCCCATGATGATGGTGCCAAAATCTGTTTCTTCTTCTACCACTTTAAGTGATGTGCTACATGGTATTATGATATTCCCTACAACATTGTTATGAAATCATCATACCGTCTTTAAGATAGAGCTGTTTTCCAATGATCTGTGCCTCATGTAACTTGCAGAATTTGCATCTTGTTTCTGTGTGATGCAACAGGTGATCTGGTAATTTTGGCAAGGCAGGAGATAAGCTAGTTTGGGAACTCCTATGTTGTAGAGGGGCAAAATACCACTGAGTAGCTGCTTGACAGTAGTTTTCTGTGGTACTCCATGATATTACGCTGCTTTAGCAGGATCAGGAACCCATGGGTTTAGAGAGTTGCTTTATGCTTTCTGTGCAAGATTGCTTCTTGGCTCATATCAAATTTGGAAGCCTAACTCACGTTTTCCCCCATGCCCACTTTGAGCGCTATTTCTGTCTACACTAAGAACACTGATAAATCTCTTTGATATCACTTTATGAATGCATCACTGTCACTTAAAGTTCAATTTGTCTCTTAGTCTTTCCTTTCTTCTTTCCCACTCTCCGAATAGTTTCTGGTACCTTCAACACCAACCATGTTGCTTGTTGATCTGGACTGTATCATGGTTTTGTTTCAGATCTAATTGTAAATATAATAGTTTACATGTTGCTGGTCATTTAGGCATCATATCTGTAAGAGATGACATATCATATGTAACAACATAGGTACAATCTTCATCCAAGCTCCCATTTTTCCTGTATTTTTATTAATGCATCTTTTTTTTTCTGTCCTGACAATTATAGTTTGTCCTTTCAGATTACTACTGTAATGATCACTTTCCAGCCCTTTTTAGTTTGGGCTTTCCATCACTCTTTCTTTTATTAATTAGGCTATAAACTGCTTTTTGTCTCTGCTTCAGAGTTTACTTTTGTCTCTTTCTCATCATTGTTCACTCTATTTATAGTATTTGTTACTAGGAGATCAACTTTCACCTATAAAACGTTCATGATATTGGCATCGCTTTCCCTTCTTTTATGATGCTTTTGTACTTGGGAGGATTTCCATGTGACATATAATATTAATTTCATTTCCTTAAATACATCCTCAAAACTCCTCTCATCTATGATATACAAAGCATTGAGTGCATTGCCAGTTAAGGGAATACAAAATAGTATCAGTTTATCAGTCTTTCTTTGTCCATTTGTTATTTGTTTCATCTTACACATAGGTTACAGAACCCTATGGGGGAGGCAGAGTTTGAAATTCTCCATTTATTCTGTGTTTCTGAAGTACCCAGCAAAATGGCATATTTGGTATTGCAATTCCAGGAATAACTTCGTTAGACTTCATAGGATTTTGATAGGGTGGGAGTGTGTTAATCTTTGGAAGAAAAATGGAAGAAAAAAATATACTTTTTCAGCAACAGGCTTGGACTATCGTAACATTGCTGTTCATGTTAAATACCTTGTGGATTCATACAAGAAGTTGTTGGGTTTTTTTCTCAATATCGTGATTCCTACCCAAATAGGCTATTGATAATATAGTATCATGTAATGTGCTGGAGAAGAACTTGCTCTTCAAAGGATGTCTTCTCCAATTTCTATTGCCTTTACTGTATTGTTCAACTTGCAGTGGGGGAGTTTTCTCACATTTCTCTCCAGAGGATATCCAACCAATGTTTTCAGTTTCACTTCTTGTTTTTCCACCTTCTTGCAGAAACGTTACTGTGTCCCTTGTTTCTGGAGACCATGGTGATTCCATAAGGACACAGAAAAGCATTTTTCATTAAAAAAAAAAGAGTTGTATAATCTTGAGTGTGTGAGGAAGCACACAAGTTAGTAGCACTGAGTGGAAAGAGATCCCTGCCATTAGATCAGTTTATTTTTAATATGCTTGCAAAGTCTGGAAAAAGAGTAGGCTACTGCATGCAGACTTTAACCATGTCTGACTTCAGAAGTAGTTTGTAGTAGTTTATAACCACAGACATTATAATTTGAGGGTTACTATTTTTTGAAAAACCACTAACATTGCAGTCTGTGGTTGCATTTCCTAGATAAAATTTAGTACTGCCACCTGATCCTTGTGTGGAAACAAAAGAATTTTCCTATAAAATTGGAAGCCATCATATGCTTTTTTTTTT
>WAAD01029592.1:25642-40940 GCA_013389945.1 Fregata magnificens
ATATCAGCAACCTATGTACAGTTTAACGGTCACTTAGTATATGGGACATATGCATGGGATGATTTGAATTAGTAGAAAGTTACTTAGCAAAAAGCAAGTTGATTTTCCTTTGTCCTTACACAGCACTTTTCAACCCTTTTCTTTCCTGATCACTAATCTTTCAATGGGAATTATTTAGAGCTGAGGAAACTAACAAATTTTTTTTATATTTTTGAATTTTGATAAAATTCTTACCTAAATAATATAGTGTCATAAGCATAAAATTTTTCCATACCTAGGGTGTTTATAGATCCACCATATTTCAAAGCCTTTCACAGATAAATAACTAGGAGTTCAGCTAAGTAGTTTTACACGTTTGACATTGTTACCCACAAATGAGTCACATTCAGTATCAGTGAAACAAAAAGTGATTTATAGTCTCTTTGTTTGTATTTTCTCATGCACAAACAAGCAAATTTCAATGCATTTTTTTTTAAATACTGAAAATAAGAGGTTGGTAAGATTAAAATTAAGAGGAAGAAATTGAAAGTAATGGAACAGTATCATCATGCTAAAATGCCCAACATAAGACAAGAACAAATGTAACTTACTCTGTATTCAAGTCAAACAATGTCTCTAAAGCTAGTGGAGAATTTGTTGGCAATTCTTCACCTTTGATTAAAGGACACTGCAAGCTAAAACAAAAATAATGACATTGTGATGGCAACATATCTTTTCACGCAATAAATGGAAGATGGGCAATGCATTGTGGTTATGGCTTTTTCATGCTTCAAATATAATCCCAAGTTTTTAAGGATATATAGCACTATACTGGCAACAGTTTAACTTATGTACTGCAATCTCAGTTTTATTTTCTCTGTTCTATACTAAATGAAGAATTTTATACTAGAAAAATGTTTTTTATGTTGCCACAGGTAACATCTTAAGAATCTGGATATCTAAGATATGAAGGAAATTTCAGTCAGGAATTTGACTCTTTATTATTTCATTATTGTTCCATAACCACTACCATTCCGAAGCATGCTTCAAAACTGAAATAGAATAAGACTGTCATATCCATTTAAAGACATCTTCCATAGCTATCAAACTTGTAGAAGTTTATACAAACATTCATAACACCTTGAAGAACTCTTCAGAGTGAAATTTGAATACACTTGCTACAACTATTAACCAGACTTGCTTTCTCCAGCAAAGGTACATCCACATTATGTCCAGAAAATTATCTTTATTAATTGCCTGAAGGTGTATTTGACCTTGTAATATTGATAAGCCCTTGTTTGCATATGAGTATCAGGAAGGCAAAGGAAAACAATGCTTTACCTTCCTGCTAGTGGGGTGAGAAATGAGGGGAGAGAGGTGAAGTGTAGCACTCAGGTAAAAAGGAGATAGGTACTGAAGTACGATTAAATGGCAAGGCACTACTTTTCACTTATGTCATCAAAATAAATGTTATTCTTGGTTTGTATCCAGTGCATGGTTACAGCACAGTATTGTGTGCTGCCTATATCCATGAGACGTGGATGTAGAGGGAAGCAAAACCTTACAGTTTGGTTAGAGTTAAGTAAAGAGTAAGGAAGCACTTGTCCATTAGTATCCAAAGTCTATCCATTTTGATGTAAGCTCAAGATTCATTAACTCATTTGTCAGTGTTGTTATTTTGTTGCTTGATGTTCATAATCCTATAACCTCTGGCCCTGCATTGTGGTCTTTGGTCATCTGACTGCTCTGAAAACAGCAGTACTGTGGCAGTGCCCAGCACATTAAGTGCGCCAGGATACAATAAATCACATAGCCCAGCCATTGAGGCTCACTGTGCCTGTGTTACTGATTGGACTGGGAAGCACTTACCACCATTTTGCATTAATTCCTTAAAAATTCTAGTGTTTGTTTTTATACTGAATGTATGTGAAGGGGTTCCCCATTATTAGGTGGAACAGCTCTGGTTTTTTAAGGGTTAACAGTTTTGTTTTGCTAAAACATTATGCTGATGTGGTACCATACATTTGCGTGTCTGTATGTAGGCTCTTAAGTGTGTGTATACATTCATATTTGTATTTACTACCTGGAGATCAGGGCAAGAAGTAGAGTCTAATGGCATGTAAACCATGGCCTAGTATTGCAATTCCCAAACTGTGATCCCTGGACTATGAGACAGAGGCATAGCAGTGCCCTACCACTGACCTGTAGAACTGTATTGCTTTTGTAATATTTTTGGTTAAAGACTTGATTAATGGGCACATGATGCTCTGTTAGGAATATAATGACAGGCTATGCCTATCCCTGCTCCAGTTTGTATGGACTTCGTGTAGGGCTTTGGCCCTTTCACTGAACACTCTGCTTTAGTTTGCTAGCGCTGAATTGTGTGAATATAAACACAGCTTTGTCCTGAACTGCAAGAACTTTGACATTTGTTGTTTGTTTGTTCCTGTGTGCAATGTAGTTACAAGATTGACTGAAATTTTGGAGGTATGTTAAAAGTGTTCCAAATATATGAGTGGAAGAACAAGAGAAGTATGTTAGCTTCCTGTGTGAAGTAATGTTTGGACAACACCTTTGCCCTAGTCGTTTGGTTGTGCTGTGTCTCCTTTCACTGATCCAAGACGTGAAGAAAACGAGGTGCAGCCTGCACCAGATGCACCAGTCCATGAAGCTGTAGAGTGGAAGATAGGAATTGTTATATGGTAGTAGAGGTGAATTTTCAGAATCCATTGGTCTGAGAGAAGCCAAGCCAGCTGATTTACAGGAATAACATTTAATTTCTGAACAGGAAATAAGCTTGAAAATAAATTGTAAAATAGGGGGAAAGTAGTATCTGAATAAAATAAAATCAGGATTGGAGTATATTAATCTCCCCTGCTTCTTAATCTTATTTTGAAGTAATGAAGGCATTCCTAAAGACCATGTTTTGGCCTTTTCTTTGTATTCACAATGTGGAACTGCAGATTTTTCTTTTTACGCAGTTGAGTTTAGTGCCTGCTGTTGTATGAAGACAATATTGAAGACAATTAGTTTGCAGTTAGAAATCAAGAAAAGCAACTTAATAAAAACAATTTTTAAATAATTCAAAAAGTCTGAAAAGATTGAATTCAGTGAACTTCGGTCTATTGAGTGTTTTCAAATTAAATAGTTGACATCTTCAATGCCAACAACTAATAAGTGGGGATTTTTTTTTTTTTTAGCTATGTAGTCACACACAATTTTGTGTTTCTAGCAGGTGCAATGATGCATGGATCCAACTGCATTCCAGCAGTAAAACATACTGGGAAGTAAATATTTTCAGATGAATTAAAGAATAGAATAGAATATTTCAGTTGGAAGGGACCTACAATGATCATCTAGTCCAACTGCCTAATTTCTGTGAGGCTTTATATACCGTAACTGCATATAGAATAAAGAAAAATATGGGCATTCAGTATATTACTAATATTTATACTTAATTAGCTTCTGTGTATTTTTTGTTTTTCTTTCCTGTTGGTTGCATATACTAGTGTCATTAAACTTATAAGCCAAAGGTGTGCTGTACAGTAGCTAGGGAAAAAACTGATGCTGTATTCCCCTGCAATAAATATGAAAGAAAAGTAAATTGCCTGTTACCTTTTAGTCTAGTTGTCCAAATGGACTATCCAGTGGAAAATAGCCTTGTAGATCCGATCCTGCAAAAATATGTTTGCATACTTTATTTTATGCACTGTAATTGATCCTGTTTACTTCAGATGGCATGAACTGTAACTGTAAAATTTTGGCATAAAAATTATTTCAGTATCAGGCAAAGAAGATCTAGAAGTGGTCTCATACTCAATTCACTGCTGTATGTTTAATGTTTAAATTGCTACTTTCAGTTCAAGTCTCAAACGACAAATGTAAACTTGGTGAGTTCCAGGAAAAGACCAGATATGGTTTTGTATGCAGGTAAGTTACAATTATTGTTAAATTTATTAATTCTAAGGAGGGTGTATCACATTTTAAGATTGACAACTGAAATGCAAGCAAGGCTTCATTTTTCTGGCATTTTAAATACACATTTGTGTATTTAAAAAACAAACAAAATAAGACCAATTCAGTTGTTTTTCAAAATCAGAAAGTACCAAATGAGTCCAGTAAGAAAAATCTGTGGTGAAACTATTGCCAGTATAAGTCTACTAATTTTTTTTTATTATTATTTTGGTTTTTACTACACAGTCCTGATGAAGATTGGTAAACTTAAAATCTTGTAGGGGAGGAACAGTAGGAATTATGAAGTTTGATTTTTTAAGGTCAAATTCAAACCATCTTTATTCTGACGGGTATAAAGTACGTGTTCTGAAACAGTCTAACAGTCTTTATTCTGACAGGTATAAAGTACATGTTCTGAAACAGTCTAACCTACTGCATCTCGGGATTCAAAAGAGAACTTAAAGTTTCTATCACAGTCTCGCATTAGTCTTTCATCAGTGAGAAGTGAAGCAAGAATGCATGGCTTAGCCATACACCACAAAAATTGCCCCAGCAATTTAGTAATTATTGACTAAAATATGATATTTCACAAGTACAGGGTTTGTTTAAAAAACATGCTGGTGATGGTTGTGGGGGTTCTGTTCATTCTGTGTCAGATTCTCTTATTTTGCACATTGGCTTCTGAAAGCACTTTTATTTATAACTAGATTTTCTGGAATAGGAAGGTTATAAGACTGGAATGGACTTTTTGGGTTATCAAATCAATCCTTTGCCGTTACATATAATTCTTTTCCCAAGTGGTCATAGAGGTGTCATTTTGAAGCACTTAGAGTAATCCTTTTCGTATTTATGGCATGAGCTGTATTAGGAATCAGTCAGTTCATAAATTTGCCATTCAAATGGAGGTACTGTAGGGGCCAGGATGATCCTTGGCAGCATGGGCCTTTTTTTTTTGCCTAACGTGTTTTCTAGCCTAGTCCTCTGGTCACGAGGTCAACCACTTCTCACTTCTGGTTCTTTACTGCTTTCTTCAGTAGAGGGTCATTGAGTCCTAGCAGTGCAGTTACTACTTTCCCAATAGTTGGTATTTCTGTCCACTGTATATATTTGCAGAAGTATTAGGAGACAAAATAAAACAGTAGTAATAATTTTGTGTTAGTTTGTTCTGCATCCATACAGAGTGATTAAAACGTGGTCACAAAGTTGAGAGGTTTTTGCCTTTCTAAGTTTTGTTCTCTTCTGTAATGTAGCCCTAGTGTAATTGTCCATTATTTTTGCATATGGAATTGTTTGGAAATTCCTTCTGTAATCATCAATGAAGAGTTTTATGTCCCTTTTTGCGTAAGGAGCTTTATCCAGTACCCCTTTAAATAAACAGTAAAAGTCCCATTTGATTTTAGTGTGAATACAAGTGCCTCAAAAATGTCAGCTTTATTCTGGAACGTAGAACTTTAATTGAATTTTCCTAGTTATTTTACAGGAATTCTTACTCCTTGAGTTATCCGTTTTGGGGTTTTTACTGTGGGGTCATTTGACATTTTAAATAATTTAATTACTTGGATTTTTTTTCTCTTTATGGTTACTTATACTAGATTTTGTGCAAGACATTTATGCACTGTTTTCTCTTTGTGCTTAATTTTTTTTTCCTCATTCCTGTGGTTGACTTTTTAATGTCTACAATACTGTTCATTTTGTGTTTTAAAATAATTATTTCCAGTAGTGTCAAATAAATAATTGAACTGAGTTTTCTCTGAAACAGATGTTTGGCACTTACAAAGATGCAAGTTAATATTTTCCATTAGTTTCAATTTTATTGGAATTTCTTGTTAGGAAAAAAAATTATAATCATATGGTTTTGTTTTCTGCATATTTCATGAAGAAGCAGTACACAAAAGCATGTCTTGGGTTTACCCCCTACTTTGTATTTGACCTGATCATTTGTGCAGTTGAAACACTTAAGTAAAAGTTATTCATTTTTTTACATGCTTTCTGGACATGGTTGAATTTTAATTCATCATGTTGATGATTTTTGTTCTATCATATTGTAAAAGTATTCTTTATAAAAACCAGGGAAAAATACAAACATTCAGAAGTGTTTGTCTCTTAAGCTACGTGCTGTATTATGTCTGTTCCAAGAGGTTGCTATGATCTTGTTTTACCGGAAGCCTCAAAACTGCTCTCTTCTAACTTGGTCAATGCAAAAGAGTCTTCTGATCATTCTGTTTGCATGCAAACACATGTCTGCATTTGAACACTGCATCATGCAATTAATTCATGAAGTCCTGCAATTAACAATACTTAAAATATGACATTAATGATTATAAAGTGGTCTAGTAAATACAGTTAGAAGACGTCACCTGCAAAACAATCAAGAAGATATATATGGAACCCTTGCCACCAGATGTAGTAGATGCTAAAAGCCGAAATGATTCTATTTTTAATAAAAAAGAGAAACCTAGACAAATTTACTGGAAGAAAATGCCATCAAGAGCTGTTAAATGCAAACATATTTTGCTCTGGCTAAGGTAGTAACTCAGTCACTGCATGCTTCTCCTGTTATACTGTTTTCTACGTACTTGCTGTTTGCCTCTGGTAAAAATACATGCTGCACAAGATGGACATTGGTCTGATGTACTGATATGTTGCGTACAGCCTATTCTTATGTTCTTGTTAGGAAAACAAAGTGAATAGAGGGTAAAAATAATTTACATGACTATCTTTTTTTAAACAAAAACACCAAGGTAATGTCTGTAAGAAATGCCAAATCCACTGGCTGTGTGCTACGTCATGGGGAAGTACAAGAGGAGGCACTTGGTTGTTTTCCAGTTCCTCAAGGGGACCAATGCAGTAGCAGCAGCAGCAGCTACCACATTCGTAGGACCTACCTGTGGCTCGTGTACCATTTGTTGCCTCAGTACTACATATGGACATTTCTGATCTGAGTTCTTATTTTGGCATATGTGCAATCAACTCTTCTATATCTACCAGAAAAGAAAAAAAAGAAGGATTTGTGGAAAGTGGTAGGATGCTGAAAATTAAATTATGACTCAAGGTCTAATTCCAAATATTTCTGCTTTTAATTGTCTCAGGAAGCTTGGAGATCCAAGCTCTTAATAAATCCATTATGCTTTCATGACGTGAAGTAGTACATACATGGACTTCATTAAGTCTTTTTTTAAAATGAAATTATGAAATTAAAACCTGGTACTTAAAAATAAAAACTACTTGTGATATGCAAGCCTTCAGTACATCATCCAGGCCAGGAGAGTCAAATGTTACTTTAAAGCATTTCTGTAAACATTTTTAGGCATGAAAACAAATAACAATGTCAAAAGCTTATCAGTTTGACAGCCTGTTTTATATACTATATTTTCCTGGAATACATTTTTTTGTGAACCATACATCTCATTAGGCAATGTAAATGAGATTTACTTTGAAACAGAAGATAACATCTCTGACCAACTCTCTATGAACCTGTGTTTGGGAGGATGAACATAAGTGTTCCTATGAAGTCAATAATTTTACTCTTTGTGTACTCTGTATATTTTCCATGGAAGATACAGAGCCATAGCAAGATTAGATGAATAAATGCTCTTGTTCCCAGTTGTCAGCCTCACCACTGTCTTTTTTTGGTCAGCAGCTGCAGCAGCAAGTAGAGCTTGCTGTAGTTATCCTTGTTTGGTTCCCTGTTCATGCTACCCATGCTGTGGATCCCACAAGCTATATAGCTGTCTTTTTTTTTTTTTTTTTTTTTTTTTTTTTGGTGGAAAATAATGAGGATTTTTTTTTAGGGTAAAACATACCTCCCAGGAGCCATTTTCAAAATTACTTTGATTATAAGCTCAGTGCCACAACTTAAAAAATACAGTTCCTTTCTGAGATGTGAATGTTGCACAGAAGGCAGAGGAAAATATACAGTGCTTCATTGAGCTTTCCTTAAAAAGAACAAGGAAAAAAAATAAAAGCAGTAAAATTCTTTTATTATGACAGCAGGAGATGGACTCAAGGAATATTTATGCTCCCAAAGTATATCTTCCCCCTGGAGAGCAGTCACTCGAAGAATCTGCTCTTCTGGGCTCCTAACTCAGAAGAACATCAGATCATTTAAGTGTTACCAATTTCAAGTTGCTGTGTAATACTTACTTAAGCAAGTATATGTCTGTTCGTCAGAGGAGACATCTATACAGACTAGAGTGCCACCCAGAGAGTTCAGGCTGAGTTTTAGTTCCTCCTAATATCTACCACTCCCTGTTGTATGAGAAAGTTCAAGAATATTGCCATCATACTTGCTTCCTACCTGTTTTGTGTGTGCCTGCCTCTCTGCCAGTGGCTGCCTCAGAGTAAGGTCTCACAACTTCTAAAATACCTGCCTCATCAATGAAGATGTAGAGCTGGGAAAGGAAGAATTTAACTGATACGTTGTGCAGCAGTTAGCCACTCTTTTGACTCACACTGCAGTGAGGAATGTAAGACAATTCGCCTTCCAGTCTCCTGTTGTTCCTTCACTCATGTTCAGTAAGTGAAAAGTAAGCAAACTGAGAGAAATAGCATAGTGTTTTGAGTTGTTTTTACAAATGCACTTCATTTTTAGTCACCTTAGAGGTTGCTTACAAGTAGATATGAAACTTTCAGACAGAAATGTGATTTTTTCATGTTGACGTTGTCCTTGTAAACTGTCCAGAAACTGAGTAAGGCTGAAGTCAATAAAAGTAAAAACCAAAATATTTCCAGGTGTCTTATAAAAATTCTAATGATCAAAGCAATTAATTGGTCACTACTGTACTTCAAACTAAGATCTGTTTCCAATTATTTGTTGTTAGAAAGGTCAGGAAATTCTTTGCTTTGCTTCATATTTTTTTCAAACTTGGACAGTGTTCAGGCTTCTTCTACATAATCAGCAAATGGCGTTTGCCTTTTGTTAAAAACTAGGCATTGTTAACTCTTAAAATCACCCAAATGTTAGGAATTTTTTTGGAGTGGAGGTCTATAAAAGTATTCTGTTGTCCAATTCCAGTGTTTTTATTGTCAGTGCTACAGATTGAAAGTTGTTTATAAATCTCATAGTTCAGTAATTTACTGGCTATTCATTGCTATTAAGTGCTTCAAAAGATATTCATTCAATATGTTATAGTTTGCATGTTTATAGCAGGCAAAAATGCAGTAGTCGAATATTGTGTCTATTATTTATGTACTTTTTAGTGTTTGTGACCATTAGCTGTGCAGAGAAAAAAATCAATTCTTGTAGTTGGCATACATAGGGGAAAGCAAGCCACAACAGAGAAAGTTTTCTACCAAATAAATCTTATGGTGAATAGGTTATTTAAAGAAATTTTCTAAATGACAAAGCTTTACTCATGAGATAAGTACTTAGAGTAAGCATTTCTTATATTTATAGTTCTGAACTACTACCCACATAGCCAGGCAGCAAGCAAATTTTAATTTTTGCTATTTACATTGACATTCATCTTCCCTCAGGAAAATTTACTGCTTGTTTTCTGACAACAAAACTAATTATATTAAGCAGTCACATTTTGTCTGCTACATTGTACACAGCTCTCATTGACTTCAAAGGGCATATTTTGGCCTACAGGGGAAAGCTTACGTGTTAGGACTTGAGTAATCATTTGAATGACAGACTTGTTTTTATGCAGCCCATGTTTCCCTGAAAGACAGAGACACTTGTCACAAATGCACTCCCATCCCGATTTCAGGGACAGAAGCTGGGAGCAAAGATAGAACCATTGTAATGAAATTCACTGTACTACTGTGTGTTCCCATATGATTTGTGCAGCTGTGCCTCATAACCTTTAGAAGAAAGCATAACTAAACTGCGTTTCTCTGACTAATATTTACCAAAATATAAGTGCACACTTCAGAATTGCGAATATCCAAATGAGATATTTTTTGGGTTTAGTATTTCATAGATCATTTTTTCCAATATTATGGAAACTAAGGGCCTATTTCAACAACAGTATTTTATTTATATTTAGGAATCACTGGCAAGCTGGTATAAGCCACATCTGTCTTACTGTAAAGTGAAGAAAAAGTTGGCAAGTTTCTCTTCTGGCTTTGTATGGAGAAATTATTCCTTTAGTTTGGTAATAACACGATTACTTTTGGAAACTAGAATTCCAGGCCCATTTCCTGCTTCCCTGACCAGGTGCTTTCTGTGCGGATTTGTCCAGCCAGCAGGATGTGTGGGAGGTTACCTCTATGGGGGCTTGGTATGTGCTAGGACAGTCAGCTTAGCTATTTACCATGTAACTAGAACAACTGGAAATATTTTTGCTCTTTTCTGAAAAAGACTTGGAATATTTGGAAAATACTGGAGTTTACCCTAATAACACGCATAGAGGGTCAGCTCATCTTGGGCTGTACCTTAAAATGCAAGTCATACATTTGCCCGGTTTCAATGGGATTATTCTGGAAAGAAACAAGTATTGTGTTTGGGGAACTACAGGCCAGTCAGCCTGACCTCGGTGCCCGGGAAGATCATGGAGCGGCTCATCTTGAGTGAGCTCACCGGGCAGGTGCGGGACAACCAGGGGATCAGGCCCAGCCAGCATGGCTTCATGAAAGGCAGGTCCTGCCTGACCAACCTGATCTCCTTCTATGACCGGGTGACCCGCCTAGTAGATGAGGGCAAGGCTGTGGATGTTGTCTACCTGGACTTTAGTAAGGCCTTTGACACGGTCTCCCATGGCATTCTACTGGAGAAGTTGGCAGCTCACGGCTTGGATGGGCGTACACTTTGCTGGGTAAGAAACTGGCTGGATGGCCGAGCCCAGAGAGTGGTGGTGAATGGAGTGAAATCTAGTTGGCGGCCGGTCACGGGCGGTGTTCCCCAGGGCTCGGTTCTGGGGCCGGTTTTGTTCAATGTTTTCATCAATGATCTGGATGAGGGGATTGAGTGCACCCTCAGCAAGTTTGCAGATGACACCAAGCTGGGTGGGAGTGTCGATCTGCTCGAGGGAAGGAAGGCTCTGCAGAGGGATCTGGATAGGCTGGATCGATGGGCCGAGGCCAACTGTATGAGGTTCAACAAGGCCAAGTGCCGGGTCCTGCACTTTGGTCACAACAACCCCATGCAACGCTACAGGCTTGGGGAAGAGTGGCTGGAGAGCTGCCCGGCAGAAAAGGACCTGGGGGTGCTGGTCGACAGCCGGCTGAACATGAGCCGGCAGTGTGCCCAGGTGGCCAAGAAAGCCAACAGCATCCTGGGTTGTATCAGGAATAGTGTGACCAGCAGGAGTAAGGAAGTGATCGTGCCCCTGTACTCGGCACTGGTGAGGCCGCACCTCGAGTACTGTGTTCAGTTTTGGGCCCCTCAGTACAAGAAGGACACTGAGGTGCTGGAGCGTGTCCAGAGAAGGGCAACGAGGCTGGTGAAGGGACTAGAAAACAAGTCTTATGAGGAGCGGCTGAGGGAACTGGGGTTGTTTAGTCTGGAGAAGAGGAGGCTGAGGGGAGACCTTATCGCTCTCTACAACTACCTGAAGGGAGGTTGTAGGGAAGCGGGTGCTGGACTCTTCTCCCACGAAACTAGCGATAGGACGAGAGGAAATGGCTTCAAGTTGCGTCAGGGGAGGTTTAGATTGGACATTAGGAAGAATTTCTTTACTGAAAGAGTGTTAGGCATTGGAACAGGCTGCCCAGAGAGGTGGTGGAGTCGTCTACCCTGGAGGCGTTCAAAAAAGGTGTAGACGTGGCACTCCAGGGGCTAGTTTAGGAGTCATGGTGGTGTTAGTTGATGGTTGGACTTGATGATCTTAGAGGTCTTTTCCAACCTTAATGATTCTATGATTCTATGATTTAACATTTGGAGAGGGAAATGTGCATTTCATTCTGTGCACAGTTGAATTGTAGTCACGATGCTTTTTAAGGGAAGAAAAACAGTGATCACGTTATACCCAAGATAGCAGGAAGTATCTACGAGTAAGTCAGATTAACACCCCTAATTTTCTCCATGACCATTCTTGTATATCAGGGTTATTTTTAATAATGTACTAGATTTGTGGAGTGTATTTTGGATGTTTATTTTGTCTGAAGAAAACAACTAGACCTTTGGTTTGGCCTTTTGAGTAGTCTTCTATCTGGTACACTGTTTTTTTGGTTTAGTTATGGTACAAAATCGCATTTCAATTTTTTTGAAGTTCCATGTGTTACATTTCATAATTACATGTAGTCAAACCAATTTGATTTATCATTAAGGCACTTCTAGAACTGATTTTTTTTTTTTAACCTTTGATTCTGTAGATTGGCTACAAAGCCTATAAAATCTATCTTGAAAGCACCTTTACCAATACAGATTGTGGAAGATGATCTATGTTACAATTGCTATAACCCTTGTTATCTGTGTAGATTTTTTTCTCAATATGTGAAGTATTTTCTTTGCAGTGTTCACACAGAATATCTTTATTGTATTCTGTCTTATCAGAATTCCATGGGTGGCTGGATATTCTGCATTCTCAACTCCCATCACCTGGCTATTATTTAAGTCATATGCTTATAAAAGAGAGTGTAAAAGTAGTTTATGTTCAATACTTGTTGTTTGCTGGCACCACAGATAATTGTTTTTATCGCTTGTAGATCAGAGAAAATTTAAAAGACCTGGAGTTCTAGAGGAGTCTAGTATTGAGAAGTATCTAATATTTTCAAAACAAAACTGAAGTATTCTATTAAAAAAAACTAAACCCAAGGATCAATTATATGTTTTTATTAATGATTCTCCATGTGTACTGTCAACATCATGTAACTGTTCTAAAATCTCAGTACGGTTATTATAGGCAGGTGATTCTGTTAATACTGTGTCTGGAACTACAAGTCTTATTCTTCCTGCTTAACACACAAAATTTCCCCAATAAATAAAATTGTCTAACAGTGCAGAAAGAAGACTGAACAAGAAGGACGACGATTTCTTTACAGAAGCAATAAAGGAAACAGGCTAACTAAGAGCAATAAAAATCATAGAAATGGATGGGGACAAACATTCCATGCAGAAAAGTTATCATGTATTTAGTGTTCAGACCAAGATTTCCAGTAGAGATTTCAGTTTCTGACTTCAGAAACTGAACCATTTAACTTTGTTAAATGTTCAGTTAACAAAACAAAATCAGGCCTTTTTTTTAAAGATGATGTTGGTTAGTATACTAAATCATCAGTCAGTTCAGAAAAGTGTGGTCTATTAAGGGTAGTGATGTGCTAAAGAACATATAAAGTCTCTAAAGTCAAATATGAATGGCCAGATATTCTCATGGTTATGTCAAACATAATCTTGTTTTAGGTTTATGTTTTTGACTTTTGTTGCAAAAAGTAACTTACTCTGTGGGTTGAGGTTGCTGTATCTGGCTTTTAATTAACAATTGTGAACTTGTCCAACAAAGCAGGGCAGTGAATATTTTTGTGCCTTTATTATGTAAAATTTGCATGTCTTTGGGGTTCCTTTTTGCTATCAAACAAGTTATTACAAGTATTTTCAATTCTGATTTTGCATTTTTAGCTTTGTTTAGATTCAGGACCAAAGAATTAACCCATGTTAATTCACTTTTATTAGTAAAATAAAATACTAGAAATGGAAAAACGTAATGAAAGGACTTAAAACTGAAAAGAAGTGCTGCTATTTGTCCTGGTACTAAACAAATGATACCTTACATAAAAATCACTGTCAAAATAATCTTTAGAGACATTAAGTATAAATGCCCACTCATTCTTTATTTGTAAATTAGATTTTCAGATTTGCTTACCTCCTATCTCAGTTCGTCCTCCCTGGGGAAGAGTGGGTCTTTCTTATCAGCACATTTTACTAATACTGGCATGGGCCAGAGTTTGTTAGGGACCTTTCTAAGGGCTAAGCTATTTTTTGAAATAATATTCATCAGTTACAAAAATAAAAAAATTAATTTGAGATAGTGATGATGGCAACATTTTTTGACAAGACATCTCAAACTTTTTCAGAGAGAGATAGTTTTGGAAGATATGGAGGAAGATGCCTCTGTCTACAAGGTTCATCATTCTTTAATATTTTAAGAGAAGATTTTGTGATGAAAATGATAAAATGAAAAAAAATAATATCTTGCATTCAATTATTCAAGGTAAAGACTGCAAGATAATGCTTGAAGTTCAGCGTAAACATGCACATTAATTAGACTTATCCACCCTGTTGAGGAGAGGCAGCAAATTCCTTCAGGTTGTTCAAACTGTCTGAGGAACTGCCTGTAATTCACTCCTAAAGGCTGGCCATATGAGAAGATATGTTTACCTCTACATAGTTGCTCTGTTATTCATCCATCAAAATTATCACAGAAAATGGTCAATGAAGTTTTTCTTAAACAAATCAGACTTAAAGTTCTACCTTTACATTTTAGCACTGCAGTTGAAATAATATTTTAGTTCTTTACAATATTGGCAAAAATGCCTTAGTTAGCATATAGGTCATATAGTCTTCATAAGGACCTTGTAGTTCATAACCCTTTTTGTATTAAGAATTAGATCAAATTAATGGGGAAAATCAGCACAGTAGAAGAGAAATAAGATGTCTGTCCAGTAGCTGAAACTGGCTGTGATTGTAAAAAGTCATTTGAAAACAATATTATTACCAGAAAACACCTCAAAACATCACTTTAATAGAAAACAATGATGGCTGATTGGCCCCTGTTATCAGACAGATAAAAGTCTCTGGTTTTTTTCTCACGATTTCTGTTAATGATTTTTAATTTTCTACTTTCAAATGTGACATTATCTCTGTAGAAAAATCTATATATGTAATTGGTGTTTCTGCCACTGAGGAAATGTCACAAGGCTGGAACCATTTTCATCTTACCCATACATCAGTCTTCAAGCTTATTATTGCAATGTGCCACACATTGCAATTAAAGCAAATTTTATAGCATTTTGGCTTTCTATCTAGCTAAGAGTTGACCTAGAGTTCAGCAATTGCTTATCTATATTTTGTCTTTCCTGAAATTATTAAATAGTTTGCCTTCTAGACACTTATTATATAGGTAACATCTCTCAGCTTTATTTAGCTGAGAATTCCTTGACCTTCTCTCGTTTGACTGCACCTTTGCTTTCCTCTCTGTGCTTCTATACATGCATGATGTATCCACTTTTGTGATACATCTATTGGCAGTAACCATTGCAAGTCAGCAAAATCTCCTCTTGAAACTTGAATCCTAATGTAGCTTTAAATCCATTATAATTACACTATAAGAGCTCAGCTTCTTAGATTTATTATTTAGATTATAAATGAATTCTTTTACTTTATTTATATTGCCTAAACTTCTCAACTGTGCTCATCCAGTCTTTTTTTTTTTTTTCCTCTTAAGTAAACTTGCATAATTATTCACTATTTCAGATAAAGTATATA
>WAAD01029592.1:51186-62566 GCA_013389945.1 Fregata magnificens
GTTATATATATATAACTTACTTAGTATATGGCAATATTCTATAAATAACTTGGTCGAGGAATCCTGTGTTCCTCATCTGTTAAGTGGGTAGGTCACCCCAGAGGTTGCTCGTGTGTTTCTACACGTAAATATTTCTATTATTATTTTGTGCATTTAGATAATCCCCATTTTTCACCTTCTACAGTAGTCTGAGCAGGTGCTGCAACCATTTTTAGTTCCTTTATGCACTCAATCTAGTTTCCTTGATTGAAAGCAAATTTCCTTCTCTTATTTATATGAAGGAAAGTTAGTATTTTCTTACATTCTTGTGTCCAGCTGGGAGACAGTGGAGATTCTGAGATGGTTGACAGGGTGTTTTCCCACCACCTTCAGCAGACTAGGCAAATCTGTTTTAAAGATGTGTCCAACATATGGTATTATTTTAATGGTTTCACTGATCAAGTTCAGAGCATAAAATCCTTAAGGTTTAGAAGTTGCAGCATTATTTATTTAAGGAGAAAGAAACATATTCACATGGCAATATAATTTATTAAACATCACTCTTTCCTAGAGGTTCAGTCTTGAACACTGATGGCTTTCTAATGTGTAGCAGATACTCTATAAATTACAGCCATGAAGAACCTTGGTTTTATATACTTAGTAAGTGTTATCAATAGTAGAAATTCACAGGTGGACAGACAAAAATGTCCTGTTCTGGGATTAACTCTAAAATAAGCTCTGCTACACATATGTACCATATGGATCTGTTTTCCTTCTCATCCATTACAGAAATGAGAGGAAGTAGTTCATTGTTTCCTCATCCAACTCTCAGATTTGCAGGTTCCTCAAGGTAATAATTTTTTTATATGGTCTATTTAATGTGCTAGGGAATTTTTTTAAGCTTTCTGTTGAATCTGTGGGGAGAAGTTCATGTTAGTGCGCTGGGAAAGCTTTCTGAGTCCATAGTTTTACTAGAAAACATAATTACGTAGCTGAACTTCTGCAACTACAGAATTTTTCAGAATCATGTCAGGCTCTTTCACTAGTGTGGGTTAGTTGTGGGGAAAAAAAGCCCCAACAAAACCTATACATCATAAAAATTGTACCAAACAAACCCCTCATCTTTGACTTTTCCTCAAAGAGGGACCTCTACAATCAAAATATGACAAGACATTTATGAGTCTGTAATTACACTATAATGTTCTGCTGAACACTGGGTTTGTTAGCCAATATCCATACAGTTTATGTGAAGTATCCTAACACTAAGTTGCAATAGTCCATTTCAATAGATTATTGCGCACCATGAATGGGGGCAGAGGAGTCTGCAAAAGCTAAGGTTTTAATCACACAAGGAAACCCATAATTTTTCAGAAATAATTTTTCTCTAAAAATGTTTAAAAAGTGGCTACAGATTTAAAATGCAGTCATTTATCCACTTAGCACTGAAGTTCAGACCATTGTTCAGAAAGACCATAACTGTATTTTATAATGCAGAGTAATGCTAAAATGATTTAAAGAAAATATTACATATTATTACAGATGTACATGTAATTAGGCCAGAAATACCTAAATGTTGCAACACCAATGGTTGACTCTAAGCAAGCAGTTGTATTACATCTGGATTAACTGCTCCATGACCAACCCAGTGTATTTTTAACATCATACTGGCTATGTGGAATGAGTCCCTGCACAGAGGAAGGAGTGCCACTGACAGAATTTTTTAGTAAACTATTTACGCACATGAACAAATCAAGAATCATAGTAAGTTCTTCCTTAACTGAAGTATATTTCTGATTCCACTGATTTCAAAGGGACTTGAATTTTTTCCTCTAGTCCTTAATTGTTAAGTACATAAATATTTAGAAAAGCAGTCTTTCATTATCAACGCTTTTGACTAGTATTCTGTTCTCCATTGACACATCCATCTAAGTGTTGATCAAACAATGCTGAGTTAGAGCTATAGAATAAAATAAAAAATTATTCCAGAGTCTTCATGGAAGAATGTAAGTTCACTTTATTGCTAGTTTAGGCTTAGATTAGTTTTCTGCAAAGACAAAGACATTTAATGAAATTATCAAAAAATCATAATCTGAAGTATGTTTATCATTATTCTTTAATTTATATTTACTGGTTTTTTTAAAAAAGTTCTTAGTTAGTAAATTCATATAATACAAAACCATATAGAAAAATAAGAAATAGAAAGTAGTTATAGTTAGTTTGCAAACAGCAAATAAACAAAACTTTGGTATATTTATCAATAATGAAAATACATAGAGAAATGAAGACTAAATAAAAGAAGATAAACTTTGACAAATATTACAACAAAATCTCGACTGCTTTGACTTACAGTGTTAAAATGTCTCCTTTCTACTGAACATTACCTAGCAAGGGGACAGGAAATATGTAGGATTGCTCATACTACTAGTCCTTTGAAAAAAATGTAATGATGCCATGATGATGTCTGTGAATAATTACTTGTGGCTAATCAATATTCAACTCCAAAGAATTACCTTGGCAATGAATCCTATTCAACAGCTAACAAGCAGCTACTTGTAAACACTAAGTAAATGGAAAGACTTTATATCAGTCTCACTAATCTGGACCTGCCAAACTCGATCTTCAGAACACATTCTCTTACATATCAATCTCTGTGTTTTAAATTCCCCAAAACATTCATTTTGCATTTGAAATTTCCTGTCTTTGCATGAACGTGATTTTCTTTGAGTGACAAAGATACTTTTCAGGATTTGAAGTCTTCCCCTACCGACCCCCCGCTTTATAGATGATGTTTTCTTGATGTACTTCTTTGCATGAGTTTCATAAGAAATCAGCAGGACTCAAAAGCTGATTTCTGATTTTAGGACCTTTAAGGGAAACTGCTCTGCTTCATTAAATTGGAATAGCATGATTAGTTTTTATTTATTTTACAGTGTACATATGTGTGATCAACTATGAAAAATACCAGTAATAAAAGTAAAATTAAGAACTTTTTACTCAACGTCTTTGCTCTTTTTTAATCTCCAGTCATTGTATTTGTTGAATCTCATGATAAAAAGATGATTGCAACTTTTACTCATGTTAGTATTACAGGGCCAGAATAGTGAGCTGAACTACATTTGAATACATTAATCATCCAATTATCATTTGAAGTACAGGTAAATGGTTCAATATATATATTTGTATAAATTTAGCTACCATTTTCTACAGCTACAAATATTTTTGGTATTGGAAAATGGTATTGTCTGAGAAATAGTTTTGAAAAATACACTTTTAAACATCTTAATGTTTATACAAAAGGGAAAACTGAAGAGCCATTATGTAACATTAATTTTGCTTTCTTCACTTTTCTGGGTGAACTTCAGGCCACAGTGAGATTAATAACGAAACATATCTTTGCTATGGTGACATCAGAATTTCATCCTTAAATCTTCAGTGCTAGACCTAAAATTATATTTTCCATAAGATATTTTATTAGTTACTAGTAATGGATAATATAATTCTGACATATAGTAGTTATTTATAGAGTTCTGGCTGGGTTTCTCTTGTAGCAACCTGAAATGTTTAACGGGTTGGAGAATACTCAATAGAGGAAGCTAAGCATATATGCCATGAAAATATATCTATTTGCAGGTAGATGTTACAAGGGGAAAATGGAGGATGTACATGCTCAGTTATTTGTGTAAGAAACTATTTTCTACTTTGGGCATCGGCCATGTAGACTTTCATTCCATGTTACAGAAAATTTGAGCTGTATGATAAAAGCTAAGAAAATGTAGAGCTAAGAATAATTATTAACTTTGGTTTGAGCTATGGGTTTATGAAGTGATACAGGGGAAGACGGATTGACTTAAAGTAAAATAGTGCAGCCTGGGATGAAAGCAGTCACCTGGTGGCAGTATTCTGCACAGTTATGTGTGAGCCTTTCTTTTTATTTCCAAAGTCAAATTCTTGCATCCAGTGCTGGGAGTTCTGCTGAGGCCTATGTCTCCCTTCAGGGCATGCCTCGCGTGGCTCAAAGGCACGTCATTCTGGGTGGTCTAGGGATATGACCGAGGCAGGACCCCACAGAGAGTCTCATCCAGTCATCTTTGGCCAGAAGGATGGTGGAATCACACTTAGACCTCAAAAGTGGACTGAAGGTTTAAACAGAAGGGAAAAAACAGCAGTGAATGTGTTAGAATGTCCTACAAGAATCAGCTCATTTTTGGAAAATGAATGTCTTTCAATGATTGTGGGAATTTCAGGAGTGGTATAGACCCTATGGACTTCAGGAACTGCTTTTCCAAATCTTACATAGCTGGTTCCTCAGTAGGTTCCATACAAGTACATAGAGAGGCAACCTCTGGTTCTTAAAAAAACAAAACAAAAAAATCTGTACAGAGTTAAAAAGATACTGTTGAGTAACTTAAAATAATGAAGTTCAGGAACATTAAAACTTTGAGCTAATTAAAGCTGTGCCAATAGGACACAGTGTACAGAATTGGGAACTTTGAATTGGATAGTTTTCACATGGTGGAAGAGAAACATTGATTAATAAAAACAACAGTGATGGTGTGATGTAGAAAATTGCCTTCTCATGTGGTACATTTGGACCAACACAGTTCATTTTTCAGTATCTATAGAATTAGAACAGTTGGGTTGGGTTGGTTGTGCAAATGCTCCATCCCTAATACGTTATTCAGACTGATTACATTTGCATATGAGTCACATTCAGTTTGAATTTGCCAGATGTCCATTTATGTTTGTTTAAATGATGAGATCATTCCATGAAGTGAACAGGACCTAAAAATATAGAGGGAAGACTGTTTAGAAAAACAAGATTTAAAATGCCTTACTTAAATATTTTCGTATCTCAGGGTATATTATGCAAGCAGAAGCACAGCAATGTTGAGGCACTGTTCAAAAAAATGTGTCCGTTGCTAACACTTCATTAAACAATGTATTATATAACAAAGCTTCATTGGATTTGGTTCTATTTCCCAGACAATTTCTCCATTAATGGGAATGTTCTCCTTCTGAATACATTCAAATGTACCATTTTCAAAGCCAGCATCATTTTGCTGCCTCTCAATTTGTGTTAAGGAAGATCCCAAATCTTTTCAGAGTGTTTTGTCATTTACTGTAGCATGGAAGAATTTTAAAATGTGCTGCTCAAGGCAAAGCTTATACATAAACTGAGCAGTCAAGGGGCAACTGAATTCTGAAATTTTATGTTATTGAATTTACGTAAACTTTTAACAAGCAATAAACTTGTAGTTTATTTATTTAGGGAGACAAGCAGCTAACCACTTGAGTTCAACAAAGACTCCTCAAATGTGTACTTAATTCCTTTGAGACTGTTAAAATCTTTCTCAGGCCTGAAGAAATTGTTTTGTTCATATTGCAGCCAATCACTGCACACATTAAACATAAACTAAACCAGTTAGTACTTGGTGAAATAAATTTAACCGTATACAATTTGAGATTGCTGCCTTGGTAAAGAAAGTTAACAGCAGCATATCAGAACACACATCTGGAGAGCTACCTTGATCTCTTTAAAGCAGAATCTGCAAGGAAAGGCTGCAAGAAAAGAAAATTGAGAGTTTAATCAAAGCTCTGGGTCAAAGCTCAATAAAGAACTATCTAAGAGTATAGATGATATAATATGCAATAAAAGGAAACCATTGAAAATCAGTTTCATGCTAAGCTCCTCCAAGTGATATATCTACCAGAAGCAACAGAATTTGATGACATAATATGTTTAGAGAAAGAGGTTTCTCATGTTCTTTCTTAAGACGTAACAGATGATTTTATGTGAGTTGCACTGTATCTGCCCATTCTCCAGAGGAATATGGGTCACAAGCACAAAAACATCTGCAAGCTTCCCCATGCAAAATGTTCTTTATATTTTGGACGAAAGAGGAAGGAGGCAAGATACCTTTCAAATCAGAAGAAATGCACCATCACAACAGTGTGTTTATGTTGTTCATTTGTTCCAGACTGTCTTGTCTAGATACAGTTTATTTGGAGCTTAGTTTGCTGTTTCTAAGTCTTTCATTTTCTTGTCAGTAACAGCTGTTACTTAAATATATCAAGAGCAGACTTTTCTGAAATTCATTTGAACTAGAGCTGCTTTAAAATCTGTTGTAAATCAGTGGGCTAGGTTCACATCAGGCTATGTATGGAGCGCTAATGTCTGCTTTTGCTAAGAGATGCAAAAATTTGCACAACAGCTGGAAATTTGCAGAAGTAGAAGTACAAGCAGATATATTACTGAAGGAGAGTTTTATGATTGTGTGGCTTCTGGAAAATATGTGTGTATTCTGCTTGTGACTAGATTTGACACATTCATCTCTGTTGAAATAAAATGCCAGAATATTCAAACTACCAGAGCCTGGTTTTGCATGTTAGAGGAACTTAAAGAGCAGCAAAGCACAGGGTCATAAAAATGTTTCCCTTTGTATATTCAATCACAACGCTGCAACTGTACCCTGAGTGCCTTTTCAAAGTGAAATGGGAAGGCATCACTAACTTTGCCTTGCATTCTGTATTAATATTTTTTAAAAAGTGTATCTGTTATAAAACAAAATGTCCATTCAAGTGATTGTTAGAGCAACTAACTGGACTGCTGAATGATGAGCATATATGTGCAGAGAGATACCATAGGATTCAAGTTTTTGTTGAAAGTTATAATTAAAGCTGTGAGTGCTACATACCTGAGGCACAATATATTTTTTGAAAAACTATGGCCATTTGCAGATGTTTGCCACCAGTCTGCTAGACTAGTTGCTCTAGTCTGCTAGGGCCACATGGCCTCACATTGGTATTTTGCTGGTGTTACAGAGTTCGCGACATTGCTTATGGATGTGCACACAACAGTTTGACACAAGTGCGGAGCTGGACTTCTTCCAAATTCCATTACTTCCTTTCTCTTGAGTGGCATAACTTTTATGTCCTATTAGCCTTGTACCACTACCTTTCAGCCTCACCCTCTGTCATTGTTATATATGTATTTAGTTGAATTTGTAGCTGATTAAAAGATAGTCAAGTTGAAAGCATCCTTCAACTGTGATATTATTTGTTTGACGTTTGAACTTTAAAATTCAAATGAAAGGAATTCTGCAGTGCATTTTATTTATTAATGTTATGATATTAAGAAAAGTCAAATACCTTTCAGTAAACCATATTTTTATGTCATTTATGTGACATAACCTACCAAGTCTTGTTATTGTGTTCTTATCTTTTTTGGTGGGGAAGAAAGGGCCATTGTCTTTACTGCAAGTATATAGTTCACATTGTTTGACAATAGGGGACTCCAATAAAATGCTGGAACAAACAAAGGAGGCAGAAAATATTACTTTTCCTCTGGGAACTATTTAAACATGCTGCCATTTAAATTAACACTAGACTTTGAATTTTTGAATTTTAAAGGATGCTGTGGGGATTTATCTAGTGTGGCATCTAGGCTGTTTAGCTTTGACAAATTTCTTGTGTAGAATTTGACAGCTGTTGGAAAGTTACTTTTAGCCTTATGTACATTTTATTTTGAAGAAATTCAAATACTTCATTAAAAAGTTGTTACTGAATTGCATGCATAGAAGTTACTTTGGTTCTTTTGTTGTCGCATTTGGTTGTTGAATTTTTGTTGTTGAATATGGCTGAATTTTTGCTGACAAACCCTGGCATTTATTTCCAGATTTTCTTAAAGTTGATCTCTTTTTTATTTCAACAGCTTGATCATGTTGTCCGTCAGAGAAATCTGTATAGTTTGGAACTTTTCCTCTCATGTGCACAGAAACAGTTAAGCGTTTTATTAAAGGAAGAGCCAACCACTACAGAGGAAAACAGAGAGACTGACATTCTCAGTACTGCTGATACAGTGTGATTTGTGAAGCTGCAAATCTCAACCCAGCGAATGACGAATATATTCTAATCGTTTGGGATTGTATCGCTGATCCAAGATTGATCTGAAACTATGCTTGATAGAAATATTTGTGGATTATGTTCTTCTATTTGTTTATTTATTTTACTACTATTATCAGATTGCAAATATGGGAGGGAAAAAATCACTGGGAAAATTGATTTTATTTATGATTTTTCTTTCATTATATTTTCGAGTAGCCTGTGGATGAAATTCTAGATAACTGCAACAATGATGAAAAAGTTTCCCTATTATGTCTGTTTTAAATTTGGCATCATGTGTTGATGGAATTTATTGGTATTTTTGATATTCTAAAAAATGGAGAAAAACATTTAATTCAATATAGATACAAACCCATCTCTATTGCAAAGTATATGCCCAAGTGTATTGCCTCAGGTGACCCTGACAAACTTATTATTTTTTACTACTTTTGATGTATAACAGAAGAATCAGTACTGAAACATAAGAGTGTTGACAGGCATTTCTTTAGTCATTTATAAACAACTCCAGGTCTAGTAATAGAAAAGTTTAAAAACTAAACAGTGCATCTGTTTAGAGTAGTGCAAAACATTGCCATAACCAATGTATAGTATGTACTTTAAAAAGCTAGTTTGATTCCAAAAGTCATTTTCTCATGAATGTACAATTAATGTGACTGACCTCAGTTTCAGGAAGAAGATGTATGTAATTATGTGGAGACTGATATTGCACTGCCTCAGTGGAATTTCTGACAGAGTAAGGAGTGCAGCTTGCTGACCTCAGATGCCCTTTCTAAACCCATTGAAGGAAGTAGGAAAACTTCCCACTGACATTATTGGACTTTGGATCAAGTCGTAGGTCTTTCTAGTCTTGCTAATGGCAGCATGGAGGGAAATTTCTGTGCCTACACTCTATTGATTGTAGATTTGGGGCCTTAGTTAGAAAAGAATTCTGAATGAAATAAAGGAAAATAAATTTTCATGCTTGGAATGTAAATAAACTGAGAATGATCTCTCTTATGGTGAGCTTGTGATTCAATGGGGGACTTACGGACATTTTTTAGTGTGGTTCTTGTTATTCAGTGGGGGGGTTTGTTTGTTTGTTTGGCTGGTTTTTTGCATCAGCAGTTACTTTTCATAAATTGCTTTTTTATAGCAATAAGGAAACACCAAATGGTTGCATATGTATTTGGTGGTATGAAATATGATTGCAGAGAGTTTAGGTTTTTATTTAAATCTTTTTCTGTGCTTCAGTTTTGTAACCAAAACCAAGGGTTTTGTCTTCTGTATGCAAAGGTTCACTGAAGAAGTAAATAATGCTGGTTTTACTTGATGATGACCTCACCCTACAAATGGATTAAAATCCAGTCGTCTTTTTGATATTTCTTGATTGACTGATCAGTTTCCGTTCTTCAGGCAGACAAAAAAATACTTTAGTGTTAATGAGTCGCCTACTTATTTATCGTTCCTAAGCCAGTGAAATTCTTGTCTTTGTCAGCTGCACCAGATGTCCACGTGGGTTTTTTTGGAAAGCAGAGGCAGTGTAAGATGAAATAGATTGTGAGACAGCACTAGACCATCAATGTTTAATTGTGGAACTGTGGTATGAGCAGATTCCTAGATGAACTTCAACATTCTTGTTTTTACTTGTAGGCCTGTACATGGAATAGTATTCCTTTTTACTAAAGACCTCAGAGTGTTCCCCATCAAAGCCAGAGCCTTAGTGGTATATCAGCATTCTCCTACTAAAGAGTTTTGTATTCTGACTTGCAACAATATGTAAACGCACTTGTTGGAGAAGCTTATGATAGGAGTCAATAAGATTTCACTGGCAACTATGGTGTATCTTTCCCATTAGAACATTGTGTGTTCTTTAATCTCAGCTCTTTAATATTGTGATTGTCACAGAGAACTGTAAGTATTTTTTTCTTACCTTTGACAGTTTTAGTCCTTTAATCTTTCTCTCTACCCTGCAAGCAAAACTGCAGAATTAGACCACAGACATACAAGATCAGATTGGGAGCTTGTATTACATTCAAATCTCCAAGTCTCAGAGAAGAAATTCAGTTATCCAGCAGAAAAAGGCCTATCCAGTGTGCAGGCTTTGGAGTATGCAATAACCTCCATCTTCTCCACATCACATCCAAAGTTTTAAAGCTTAATTTTATTTTTCATTGTTTCTGCCTAACCGTAGGAGAATACTGTTTGTGGAAATCTGGGACGAGGGAAGGCAGGGAGAAGTTTGCAAAACCCAGTCTAGCTCCCAGAAGGTGACANNCCAGAAGGTGACATCACATTTTTTTTTTTTTTTTAATTTCTATATACAGACTGAAGAATGACATATAAGAGAAAATAATATGTTCAAGACCTACAGGATAGAACTTTGTCTGCCTGTGAGGCATGGCTGCTAGTGTAACAATTTTGGCAAGACTGATATGTAATGGGCAGAACAAGAAGCCCTAGAACTAATCCTTAGAATCGAAATGCAAGAAGTAATGTTCAAGCTAGTGAGTCTGCAGCCTAGAACATCACCAAAGCTTATATAATATACATGTTACATATATATGATTGTGTACTTTATATTAGAAATAAACCATAAATCTTGTTCTGCAAAGATGTGTTTTAAACAATCAATTGTGTGTATTAAAACTAACTTAAAAGACAGGGTAACACCAGATCCGGTGTATATAGTGTTGTCTTTCATTGGTGTCAGTCAGGCCTGTTATATTTTAACGCTTCTACTTGATGGTCTAGAACAGAGAAGACCAGAACAGTGGGATTTGTAACTAATACTTTACTAAGTTAATACTGAATATTGTGATATCATACAGTCCTACACATTTGTGTTATATTTCTGAATGTTTCTGTTGGCTCCCTATCTGCTTCCATTACAGAGTTCTAGATTAGCTCCGAGACTATGTGTGCACAAGTCGTTAACAAAGAAGAAATCATTTGCCACACACTTTTTGTATGCTGTCCATAGTTAAGATATGGGAATATTTGAATTTTTGCCTTGCTTGAAGAATCTCAGTGAGAAATGACACTTGAATTCCTTGAAGCATTGAATTCCTTCACTCCTTCATAAGAAGGCAGAATAAAGAAAATATATGTGACATTCATTTTTCGGCAATGGATTATAAATGTGCCAAAGAACCATTCGTCTGGAAAACATTTTTTACATGGGTATAATTTGGGCGTTCAATTCAGTTCAATTCAATTCAATTCAATTCAATGTGCTTGTAGGAAGTGACAGAAAAAAATGTTTTATTTTCTGTGATGTGTCCAAGAATATTTTTCTTCTGAGGCTTCAAGAATTGATGGTTACCTGCTACTATAGCTTAAGCACACATATCTTTATTAATTTTTAAGCCTACATAAAACTAATAATACCGCAGCTGAATTAGGGTCACATTTGAACAGTTGAAGATCATGGGGAAGCCATCTGAGTTGCACTCTCTTTGGCTCAAGTTTCGTATTTGCCTTTGAAAGGGTATGCTTCGTTAGCTGAAGGAAAGCACTGAGG
>WAAD01029592.1:62591-108915 GCA_013389945.1 Fregata magnificens
CACTGAGGTGTGTAGACATCTCATTGTAGACATTACCTAAGCAGTTCACTTGCCACAGTGATGTAGTACCTAAAAATGCCCTCATCAAGGTCCCTCATACATGGAGCAAAAGGTCAGTCTCGCTTTATGTCATTTGCCACAGATACACATTTGCCACATGCCACATGGTAGGTTATGGTGTTTGCATTTTTGTGGGAAGCATTGCTAACATTACATTATAAAGACCTATAGCAATGTTCTGAAAGTGGTGAGAGCCAGCTGTAGATGCTGGTGACAGCACAGTATTTAGCAACACAAAATAAAGATGAATAATTTTTTTTTGATTGATCTTGTTTATTGCATAGTGTGTATTTTAAACCTGTATCACCTTTCAGTGATATGACATTCCTGTGATAATAATTATTATTATCCTGTGATAATAACAATAATAATAACAACAATAATTTCCTGTGGTAGATGTGGTATTGGTATTTTATCAACGTCTTACGCTGTGTAATTACAACAATTTTAATATGCATCAGAGATCCACATTTGTTTATATTGCCTGTAATTTCTCACATTTCAGACTTACAAAACCAGCATTTTTTAGATACTTTCCATTGTCCGGCATGGATAATATGATACACAAAGAAAGTATTATTGAATAAACACTCGAACTGTTCTACTTTTTTCAGATGGCATTTTTAAACAGTTTGACAGTGAACACTAGTAAAAAAATGAGATGTTTATTAATACACATATCCTAAAAATACAATTATCAACGAAATGCTACAAATTTGTCTTTTTTTTTTTTCCAGATTTGGTAATAAATCTGTATCAATAGATATAGATCACCATCAGATGGCAAGTCATTGACATTCATTCTCTTTCTTCAAGTTAAAATATTTTGTCTTCTCAGAAAAGCCAAAGGGATTTGCACCTCTGAGTTTAAAAAGAAGCTTGTCTTAACTGATCCACTCTACAGTATAATGGTAGGAGGCCCTTTAGCCAAGGGAAAAACAGAATTGGTTTTGCTGAGTGAACTTTGAAGGATGTTTCAGCTCTTGTACTACCACCAAATTAGGGCATCAGTTAAGACTTCACGTTGATCTTGCTACATAAATTTTCTGAAAGATAGCTGGTCATGATGATACATGGCCAGTCTCTGTTTTTGTGGCAATAATTTTTAAAATTCCATTACTTAAACATCCCACTCTTTTATTGTGACCATAGATTACATATTTAGAGAGTGATTGTGAAGTTCTGGCTCCCAGGAAGTCAGCAGGAATTCTGCTGTTGGTTATTTCCAGCTCAAAATTTCATCCTTCCTCACATTTTTTGCAATTGTGACTACAATGAATATAACGCACACAGCTTTGTCTTTGTATGGTTCTGGAAATGTACCCAGAAGTTATTTCAAGAGATTTCATTATCAGTTCTTTGATGAAAATGTCAGCATTTGTTGTGTTCATGGTGTAGTGGGGAAGGGGGATAAGCTGTTGGCTGAGACCTTGGTGAGGGGATACGTGTGTCTCATTATTACTATACTACTGCGAAGAATGTATTTTCATGTTCTTGTTGAAATAAGTTGCTTCTCCCTTGGTACATCAGAACTAATAGTGACTCTGTAGTATTCCCTACTGAAATGCCTAGAAAAACCACATTCAGTTATATCAACAAAATCACTATCACAAAGGTAGAAATCAGTCCATTTTAGTATCAGGCTTGACAGTAGTGGAAACATGAAGGTAAACGTAAGGTGCTACTATTTGTTATATATCCCTTTGACTACTAGTTTTACTTGACAAAGAAAATGGGGTCATTATGAAGTGCTCTATCTCCTGCAAATTCAACTGACTGATGAAGTTTACAGCTGGATAGTAGTTTGATAAAAAGCTGGATGAATCTTAATAAGTTTGTCAGGGTCAGAGAGTCGTACAAATGAGAGCATCTTGCTTTTTTTTATGGATTATTGTTAGAATGAGTCAAAATCAGTCCTGGAGTGTCAGTGGCCAAGGATTTCAGTGGTTGCCTGAATGTAACAGGCTGCATTTGGTCTGTTTGAAACAATAACATTGACGTTGGAAAGCATGATTATTTCAGAAAAGTGTCCATATACAATTTTCCAACTCTTGTGTCTTTAAGGTTTTTTTGCGTGTTTTTCACATGTTCCTTGCCCTAGGGCAACAGGAACAGTGTTTTCATAAATGTTTATGAGCATGATGGTGAAACAAAAGGAGGAGTTGTAAGCGAGGTGGAATTTATTTTCTCCATACTCTTTTGGTAGTGAGGGCAAGGATATTTGAAAGAACAGAAGTTCTCTAGATGCAGAAAAAACAAAATAATAGTACTGTGGTTTATGAAGTGAGGGGGACTTGGTGAGGAAGAAGAGACAAAGAGGTATTCTTTTATAATGTGAACTTTGTGGTATATTGAGAGAAAGAAAAGATGTGATTTCACAGAATAGAGAGGGATGACAGGTTCAAATGAGAAGTGCAGACAGGAGGTTCTGAATCCTTTAGAAAGTACTCATCTGAACCTACAAACTTCTCAGATGTAAACAGCAAAAGGAGTGAAGAAAAATGAAGGGTGAAGATTCACATATTTCCTGTGCAGTTTAGAGAATAATTGGTTTCAGGACTCAGAACTTCTCAAGCTTAACAGTGGTTTCTGTCAGGACCTAGACAATTTAACCAGAAGGTCTCATGTCTCAGAAAACAGTACGACATGAGAATTTGTACTTCAAAACGACATCTAAACCCTCAAAATAAAAGTTTAGGCTTTGTAAAGCTTAAAAGCATTGCAAGGCTGACATGTTGAGACCCCAATATGTTAGTCTGAAAAATGTCAATAGAGATTCCTGGGCATCCTGGACAGAATGTTTTGGGAGCTTCTCTGGAGGAATGGTGCTTGCTGGGGGTACTACTGTGTCAGGATGATGAACATATTCTTGCTTGATTGTTACACTAATATTAAAAACAAAGATATACACAATGGAGAAGTCTTTAAATGTCTGCCAAATAAAATGGAAAGGGATCCAGATGTTGTGTTCAAAGGTAATATATAATCTATTCATCTTCTTGGGAATAAGAAATGTGTTTACCTCTTGGATGAAATAATTTTTCATTTACAGCTATTGGAACAAAAATTCCTTGTAAGCACAAGACAGCAATGGAGAAGGTCTACAAAAGACTGATAGTTACACAGTCCATGAATGACAAGACTACTCAGAAGAATACAAATAACTACAAGCAGGATCAGCATCAAATTGCACTCAATTTGATTATATCAATAGGTAATATAAATATCATAGTCATAATGTGTATGCACAATTTTCAAGACAATTTTTCTTCAACAAATTCTTCAAAGAACAAGTGAGTTGAAGGAAGGGATGACAAGGTCATCCTCCACTGTATTTAAGAAAGATCCAAATGGGTAGTAGATCGGTTTATTTTATGTTGGGGCCAAATGTTAATGCCTATTCTGATGCATAAGCATCCAGAAGTGCATTCTGGTTTTCACAGACCAATCATATAGCACAATTGTGTGTACCAATTAGATGTTTTAATCATATTTTTCCTGTTGATTAAGCTTCAATAAATCAAACTGGTAAGTGGATTAAAATCTTTTATGTGCTTTGTGTACTGTTTGTGTCACGAATGATTTAATTGCAGCTGCCTCCAGGACAAAGCTCAGAAATGTCAATTAACTTTAAAAAAGGTTTTCTACATTATAGTGAGAGTTGATTCACACTTTCTAGACTTTCTGTTGTTGAGCTCAGTGAAATGCATACTGTTTTCCTTTAAAGAAGACAATACTGGGGTGCCAAATTTGCTTGGTTTTTTTTAATTAAGAAAGCCTGTTGGTCAGTAATGTTTTTATAGTGCTCTGAAAAATACGTATTATTATGAAAGAATCCAGAAATCAACCAGAACAGATGTATTCTTTGCTGACTGCAAGTCAGAGTTTGTTAGTGGATTTTACTTCTATTGTTAATCAACAAAGCCAGGATTTTCTCATTGTTTCTAGCTAATTGCTTTCTTGCCAATGGAGCTTTGAGGGGAAATCGGCTATACCACCCTCAGAAAGGACTCTCTGACAAGGAAAGAGAGAAACACTAAAAAGCATTCCAGCCTGGAGTCCAGCTGGGAACATGGTGCTTCCATCTCCAAAGACGTCATCCTGCCAATTTCTCACACCAAATCTATCAGCCTACTCAAATTTGCAGGGAGAACTCCCCCACTTACATAGATTAGAAGGTGTTCTGAGTCTTGGAGGGAAATGTTTTATCACGCTTTCACAGTGACAATGCATCTTGTACTCAGCAGTGGTTCCTGACATGCTGTCCCAATGTATCAGCCTTTTAATGTTGAATTTTACATAGCTGCCTGTTGTGCATTGTATTAAAGGCACTTCAGATACTATACTGAAAGGAAACTGACTGTATGAAAAGATCTTGAATTTTATTTTCCGTTTCATTAGTGAAAACTGCTGATATGTCTTTGCCTAGAGGAGGAGATTGCTAGTACAGGAAGACTTTCAGCATTCTTTTAATGAAAGGTATGGTATGTATCTTACTGTGTGTCTTCAAGCAACAGTCCAGTGCCCTTAGCACTTAAAATTGGCTGACGAGACAGAATTACTCAGAAGACTGGTTTTCATCCTCTTCCTCCTCAATTTAGGGATTTGTTTCATTTCAAAGGCAAGTTTGATTACCTCTAAAGCATGTGAAACAAGTACCTGTTACAAAGAACAAATAACACAACCACTTCCAGGTTCACACAGAGGAAATAGTGAAGTAGTCTCATTCCTTTCCCTGTGGAAGTCCTGGGGTTCAATTTTAGCCTGACCCATAAGAGTAAGCAAAACAAGGGCCTTTGCTCACCTTTGCATAGACGGATATAATGCAATCCCTATATAACCCAGTTCTCCTTCCCTCACACTTTCCCGTGCCGTATTGTCTCAGACTTCCACAAACAGGGAGCAGGATGCTAACAAGGTACTCGTGTATACCTGCAAATGAGCTAAATATTAGTTGTTGTCATCACTACCAAGCTTTGGTCACTTTTTTCTGGCATGTATCAGCATATCTTGCAGAAGTGACGTCACATATCATCCAGCTTTAGGTTCAGCTTTGGTAGAGAGGTGATGCATGCAGTTCTTTTGACATGTTTGAGGAATTGATTACTTTCGACCCTTGTGTTTGCCTCTCATTAAATGGCCAGTAAACTAGTGCCCCAATACATATGTGCTTGACAATGCTGTAAAATCCTAAACAGTCAAACATTATCATCAAATATTCCAAGATCTTCAGATATTTTTGAAAGTCATAGAGTGTTTTTTAGTCATTTTGATAATAAATAATTACACTCTTTCAGTGTGCCTTACAGTTTTGAAATCCTTAACATTCAAGCTTTCCCTAGAAATGCAAGTGCTGGAAAGCCTTTTTTCCCCTTTATGAAATCTAAGATTTACAGGATTCCAGGAGGTAAGGTGTTAAGGAAAACATCAAATATTGTAAAACCTATGATAAAATCACCAGGGGAGCAGCCGTGTGTGGGATGGGTCAGTGGTTCCGCTGGAGGAGGGTGTCACGCTTCTGCCCTGCTTCCCCTGTCCTGCTGATAACCTCAGTTATATGGTCATAACTTCACTTGCCCCTCAGGGTGAAGGTTTGGGGTTAGTTCTCAGGTTGGCTTTACACTAACACTGGCTTCATTTGTGATCTTACAGTCTTTTGTTACTAAGGAGAAAACATAAGCATCATGCCATTCTGTCAGGTTGTCCTACGTTATATAGCCTCAGAACTCTTGATAAACATTTTTATTTAGATTATTCAGGAGAAAAGGGATCGCTCTCCTTCCCTGAACAAATGTCACAGCTGTAGGATACACTAGAAAACTGAGGGACTTAGCTGTGTAAAAACTGTAAATCCCAATGTAATCTGAGTTGGCAGACTGCTTCTGGTGCGGTTACTGGATCAGTAGCCTCTTTGTTTCAGTAGAGTATGAAGTCCTCACCAGTTCTTATTGACAGTCTGCCACAAATGTGAATAAAATCATGAAGACCCTGAATTAATCACGCCCACGTTATTTGGCTTATTACATACCAAACTGACAGGCTGCTAGGCAGCTTGGATACAGATAAGGCAAAAATGTGGAAAGCGACAACTGCTCCATGTGTCAAAATTCTGTCGATGATCGTGTTTACAGGAAAATTTCTTCACATTAGAAAGTCCAAGTCTTACCTCATTCTGATACACAATAAAACATGATAAAATGTGCAGAGCTGATAAGATCAAAACATATATTTGCAGAAGGTGTATTTTAAATATGATTGCCAACAAGCAGAGGAGAGCTTGGTACTGCTGAGGAAAGATAGTAATTCTTTTCCCTATTGATTAACCTGTGGATATATCTAAACTAAGGTTAAAAATAAAGAACATCAAAAATAAAAGTGGCTAATCACAGGTTCTCAGTGGAGACAGAGTTTTTTCAAGCATATTGGTTCCTCGTAGAAGTTCATTAAAGCAAGACAATGCAATGGACTTTGACCCATCAGAGCATGCTGAAGACAGTGTCTTTCCCTCAGTTGACTGGAAAACTAGTAAAAAATGTCTCGTTCTCATTTACAAATCAAGATCAAAAGGCAACTTCTGTCTGTGCATGGAAAAAAAGGGAAAATCTGTGGAAGAATAATGATCCATCAGCATTGTAAGAAGTTCTCATTTAGCACTGTAAATAAATAATGATTTAATACTGGAATAAGACTTATATGTATGTAAGAATAAGAATAATATTAAGTATGGAAACTCTTTTTTCCAACCCTATGATGTTTGACATGTAAGGCATTGCAAATGAATAAATGGCTATGCTGGAGAGTCATTTTTATATGATTTATATTTATATGTGATGTCAAAAAGCTCTGCTGCTATGCATTTCCCAAGGGAGCAGCATTGCAGAGAGTGAAAGGAGGGTGTAGCAAATGGCCCATCATCATTAGCAAGCTTACAGGGACATCAAAAAAACCTAGATGAGCTTGCTCCAAACAGTCAGGTTTTCAGTGTCCCCTGGGAAAGGCCTGTCTTCACCACTTCCAGATCAGACTATGGACTGGTGTAGTAATTCTGAGCCATGTAAATTTTGCACACATATGAGGTTCACTCATTTCAAAGGGAATTCAGTGCCTGAGGTTTACCTGGTAAGCAAGGTAAAAAGTGATGGTTGCAAAGAGTGGTCTTGAGTTATCAATGTACAGGGTGCACTTTCAGGGCTAGTGGAAACTGTATTTATTCCCCACAAGAAAGTAATATCAAGCAGTAAAGAGAAATGAAGAGCATCCAAGAAAAAATCTGCCTAGATGTAAAGACAATCCAAGACCGAACAAATGGCACATGCCAAAACTGTTTGCAATAAATGTGAAATAAAAATAGCAAGTTTAGACAATTGTAGCCAAATAAGAAACACGCTGCTAAGCTTCCAAAAAAAAAAAACAAAAACCAAAAACCCTCAATATTTTGCAGTTCTGCAAATTCTCCTCAATTCTGCAAATTCTTCTCAATTCTTTTGGCAACATGCAGAGAAATAGATTAGTGAATCTACCTCCAGAAGATATAGCTAGTGATTCAGAAAAAAGGTGAACTTCCAGATGCTGGAACTTAGGCCATTGTAATAATAGAATAATAGTAAATGCATACTCTATTGGGTGTTGGTATCAATGTTTTGGTGAAGGGGGTTGCAGGGGTGGCCTCTGTGAGGAGGGAGCTGTGCAGGAGCTGCTCCGTGCTGTACGCAGCCGTTTCCAGCTGGCTCCAATGGACCCACTGCAGGGCACAGCTGAGCCCCTCAGCCAGATGGTGGCACCACCTCGGGGAAAACATATTTAAGAAAGGACAAAACGCTGCATGGGCAGTGAGGAGTAAGGAAAAGAAGTGTGAGAAATAGCCCTGCAGGCACCAAGGTCAGAAGGAAGAGGGGGAGGAGGAGCTCCAGGCACTGCAGCAGAAATTCCTCTGCAGCCCATAGAGTCACCATGGTGAAGCAGAGATTTCCCTGCAGCCCATGGAGAGGCCCATGCAGGAGCAGATACCCACACTGCAGACCTTGGAGGACCCCATGCTGGAGCAGGTGGATATTTCCTGAAGGAACTGAGGCCTGTGGAGAGCCCACACTGGAGCAGATTTTCCCTGAAGGACTGCAGCCCATGGAGAGGACCCACACTGGAGCAGGGGAACAGCAGCAGAGAGGAGCTGTTATGGACTGGCCCCATAACCTGCCGTTCCCCATCCTCCTGCACTGCTTGGTGGGGAAGGGGTAGAGGAGTTGGGAATGAAGGGGTAAAGTTGAGCCTGGTGAAAAGAGGGGGGAAGAAGTTGTTTTAATTTTTGTCTTTGTTTCTCACCAACCAACTTGATTTTAATTGGCAATAAATTAAATTTATTTTCCCCAAGTCAAGTCTGTTTTGCCTATTGATGGTAAGATGATCTCCCTGTATTTACCTTGACCCATGAGCCTTTTCGTCTTATTTTTCTCCCCCCCATCCTGTTAAGGAAGGAGAGTGAGCAGGCGGCTGGGTGGGCGTCTGGCAGCCAGCCAAGGTCAACCCACCAGGCATACACTGACATTGGAGCCTCAGTGACAACTTGTTTAAGTGGATACCTGCTTCTGATATGTCAACAGGGCCAGAAAAACAGGGCGAGTCTCCCATAGGTCTTTCCTCATCTCACAATGATGTTAGATTGTCAGCACGAGCTAGAAGCATAAGAACGGGGGAAAGAGGGAGAAAGAGCATAGCCTAGAGGAAGAGGTTGGTGTGCAGCGCCAGTGGTGAGGAGAGACTGCTCTCAGGATGGAGGAAGTCCTTCCTTCCTAAGCACGCATTTGCTTATGAGAGTCCTGCCAGTGCGAGCGAATGGCAAACAGAAAGTTGGGTGAACTCAACTAGCATTGAGATACTCCATCCTGAAGGTTACAAGACTGGATGAGAGAAGATAAAATAAAGGAATAGCAAAGCAGCTGATAAGAGAAGAACAAGTAGCATTGGGAGCTGGCACCAGAGAAGTCAGCAAAGCAGGGACTGAACTAAACACAAGACTGCAAGGGTGTGATAATGAAAATCACAAACAGAGATATCAGTGAGCAATGCTGAAAAGAATGAAAATGGTGGTTAGTGAGAGAAAGTCTTGACAAGACTAATCAGAAAGAAAAAAACAAATACTGACCATTCAGATGTAGAGCTAGGGTTGGGGCGGGGGCAGGGAGGCAGAGGACCACGAGGGGAGGATGAACTGCTGTGTAATATTTGCTTCCACACACACACTATTAAAGTTGGAGAGTGGTGCTGAAAGAGATTTAAATAGAGTTGATTTCCTGAGCTTGTAATGAGTCCATGCACTTTGGGTTTGGCTGAATTTTTTTCCATTTTTGTTTCTTTTTTTTTTTCCACAGGAAGAAGTAATAACATTTTCAAACCAACTGTAGTTCTGGTCCAAATCAGTTTTAAGATTCTAGTTTGGGAATGACAGGATCAAATTCTCGCAAGCCTTCTCAGGAGATTATGGCCCAGCAAAGATTAAGATATTTCTGCTGTCTTGATCTGGATCCAGAAATTCTTTCCACTTCTGAGTCTGCTTTCCAGCCAGTGCTGCTAAGGTGTATTTGCATCAGATGATTAGCCTCCAAGCAGTTGTTTTTCTCTCTCCTTTGTCCTCTTCTCTCCTCCCATGTCCTAACCCCCATCACTCGCCAAAGTTTCACTCCCTCCTGTCTCTACCTTGCTGCCAAAAAAAAAAAGGAAAACAAAAACCTCACAGCTCACCCTCCTTTTTTTAATAAGATCAGATTTTGAGGCTTTGGTTTTGACTCATGTCTATATGAGGTAAAAACCACTCAGCTTTTTTCCCCCCAGTCTTAAAACCTGATGTTGCTTTGGGTTTGTGGTAAAAAGAAGATTAATGTCCTTGTGTATTCCCAATAACAAACTTTTTCTTTTCTTTTGCATTCAGTTTTTGCATTGATTCTGCAGAATCACACAGCCTACGGGGCTAGATTGATAGCTGGTCTTAAGCCAACATGTTTTTTCCTATGTTCTTAAGTGTTCCTGCTGACTTCTGGTTTCTGACGTGTTTTTGGATTGCCATGGTACGATGCTGTCAAGCAGAAATATAATTGTCTGTTTGATTTTTTTTCATCTACTGTCAAAATACTTCACAAGGTGGCCCTTAGCTTTAAAGGCAGGAAGCACAAATATACACACACACATACGGAGATACTCATTCATCTGTCACAGATGTCACATTGAGCTAATCATGCAGCCCATTTAGGAAGCTGTAGTTGAAGGCAGAGGAGGAGTTTTGCAAATCAAAGCTTGACTGCAGAGTCACTTGAGCAGTGACTCACTGAGTAGTCATTGTAAACAAATTAATTTGTGCCTCAGTTTACTGCACTGTAAAAATAAAGTGTCACTAAAGTGTTTAGAAGTTGAAACACTATTCTGAGAACATACTGAGGTGATTTCTAATTCAGGTGACTATTGATAAGTGTCATTTTGACTGTATGTCCCCTGAGAAATAAACAAATTGGTGTTTGGAAAGCTGCCATTCCCAGCAGTCGTACACTCAGAACATTCCTCATTCTCCATCATCTCAGTTTGTTTGTCAGGGACTTTTTGGTTGTTTTCTTTACACTGGAAAATGTGAAGCACAAAACAAGCATGAAGTAAAATAATTTGCTAATAAGTGCTAAGAAAGGTAAAACTGTCAGGATCTTTTTTAGGAAACATTTCCTCCACCAAAAAAATCCGTGCCTTCTTTTTATGAGGGGAGGTAANTATAATGATTAAATGTTAACTTTGTGTCTTTTTTTTGGCCTGCTAGGAGCTATGTGCCATGGTGATACATAAACAAGAAGTGACCAATTATTCATGTGAAAAGAGGTTTCGTGAATCACAGGAAAACAGTAAATTATGTGGAAAAGCACATTTCACACTCTTTTCAGGATATAATTATGACAACATGGAATTGCAATAATAACTACGCACATTCTTTTTAATAAGATTTGGGGGTGGGTGGGAGAAGGTGTTCTGATAGTACTGGAATGACTTGCAACAAACCCTTTCTTCTATTTTTGAGGAGCAAAAAAACCTACTTTAGCTGTCTGCTCCGGTATGGCTCATTGAAGTATATGCCAAGTGTGTAAATGAAACCCTGGCAGAACTGGCAAGCCTGCAGAAGGTCAAGCCCTGAAGTGCATGTTGTTTGTTAGCAGAAGCTCTAGCAGAACACCAAGGGAATGGTGGGTGCAGTGCCACCAGTTGTTAGCCAAAGATGAAATAACTATTTAAGCAATACAGCATCTCTGTCCACAGGAGCGCGTTTTTGCTTCTTTGGTGGCACATTGTAAGGGTTTTTCCAAGTACAGAGGCGGAATCTACTCCTAATAGATACCTTGCATTGCATGGGTTTTTCCTTGCTTGAGGGACTTAAGCTCCAACCTCCTGCACTGAAAGTCCACTGGCATAAACACCATACCATGCTTTTGGCCTGATCTTGCAATTGGCTCTGCCTGAAGACAGATTTGTGCTGAAGTAGGATCCCTTTGACTTCACACAGTCTCTAAGATGCCACTTATATCCACCAGACCCAGAGAAGGCAGTAGGGCTGGGGAGCTAATGCTGGCAAACAGCTTTTAGGTAGCAAGTAAATGTTTTTCCTTCTGCTTGTCATGCAGTCTTGTCAATCAAAATCCATACTTGCCTTCACTGCCTAGTGCTGCTTGGCTTCATGGTCTGCTACAGAAATCCATCATCTGTTTTATCCCTTGTATACGTCTAGCTAGTAAGAACAGGTAGCCTCACCAAACTGTGCAGCAGAAGGGAGAACACAGCATCTCCAGCAGTGTCAGAGCTGTTTGGTTCTCAGGCACTTTGCTGGTTTAGTGTTGCGTTAGCCACGGAGCTTGCTGTGCCTGCCTGAAACACTTTGTTACAGAATGCAATGTCTGAGGAGCATTATCTGTCTAAGGCTTGGAAAGCCAGGCAGTGAATCTGACACAACAGAGTTCATGGCTCTGGAAGTGTCACTCCACTGACTTGATGAGAAAAACCAGATACCCCATAGCAAAGGCTTTAATAATACTTTTCCATTAGCACCTAAAATCCATAAGAATGAGGTCAGAAGGGACATGGATTGTGTAAGACTTGAATCCCATCACTTGACATAAAGTGGTAAAGAGAAAAGGAATGATTTTAGTCTTAAATCATAATGTCAAGAGTTAGTAACACCCAGTTTCTGGATATGGAAGCCCCTCAGTGAAAAATTCATGTGCGGAGATGAAGGCATAGAGAGCTACGTGTAGACAGGATAATTAGAAGTAGCCATGGTTCTTGCTTTCAGCCTGCCTTCAGAGGCTGCACTTCTTTCTCATTGCTTTGTGCATTGGATGGACAGCCATGGTTTTGAACAGCAGGGATGATGTTCCTCCTATCAAAGGAAATGAATTGAGAGTTCTCATTGATTTTGTTTTATTTTGTTTTAGTGACTTTGCCCAGGATGAAATGATTGTACAGGGTGCCAGTGACTAGACTAGAGAATCAGGCCCAGGACGTGACCTCCTTTGAGCTGAAAGTGGGTGATGAGAAGGAGCGAGAGGAGGGGCTGGCTCATGCTGGATGGGAGGAGTCCTGCTGCTAAAAACACTCCTCACATCAGTGGTGCTGGCCATTATGTCATGTCACAAATAGGATGAAAAGGAACCAAGATGCCCCCCAGTCCCCACTTCACTTTTTGTTCTTATCACCATTCATCAGGTGCCATGTCGCATTTAATATTTTCCATCTGCTTTTGGCCAATATCATCTGGTACTGCTCAACAGCAGAAACCTGTTGATTCTGGACTGCTAACTACTACTGGCTGGCACACCAAACGGTAGGGTGACTTAACTGTGGTGGAAGACGGACAGAATTGTTTCCAATGTACACCTAAGGAGGCCCTCAGTAAAGCAAACATTGATTTTGGAGAAGGGTTTTTTAATTTTTTTTACCTGTCTACTGCTAGCGGACTGTAAATAGGTTCCCTATATTTTTCCCTGTTCATACTAACCCACATTGGAGCTCATCAGCAACCTTTAAGCCAATAGAAGTTGCTGAGCATTGCTAGAAGCCACACGCACCTCAGAACAGATGAGGTCCGTACCAGTTGTCACAGACTGGTTACAAGGAGCAAAGGCACTGCAGGCAACGCTGCAGCCCATGGGTGGCCTGTGACTGCTGGTTCGCTGGGTTCATCTTGCCTTCATGGACTAACTCCCACTGTTATAAATCATATAGGTATGAGTTTCTTCCTGGAGCAACTTGTTTGCTTTATTTATTTGGAAAATTTCAGTAACTGCACTCACCACAGCTTCTTTTTCTGCTGCTGAACTTGCCATAACTGAGGCTCACTCAAGAATGTTTAGTCTTAACAGCGTGTGATTTCCCCTCGTGATTTCTGAACGACATACTGAATAGATGTGCTGGTAAATACATTTCCAGATAAACTAATGGTATCTCAGAAATGATCCACTTCTCTAGAGACAAAATGCCACAGATTTGAGGCACCCTCAGATTGAAAAAGACCTGGACATCCTGTCCCATTCCCCCCCACCCCCAATTTTAAGATCAGTTAAACATTTAGAACAGAAAACAATCTATTTTTAGTACAATCACACAGTCACTCCGGGTATTATTTATATTTAAATTAAAACCAGCTTTTAGGCCTTCAGCTAACCCCGAATGCTAATGCTATTTAAAGCGGGGTGGGNTACTGAGAGGAAACAACAGCACGCTGTGATGGCTACTCACTTTACAAAGTTGGTGGAAAAAAACAGTCGGATGTGCTATGCATTTATACAAAAGTGGCTACCAGAGCATGGTTTGCAGAAGTCACATGTATGCTTTGTGGCAAAGCAATAGTTAAAACATCGCTTGGGCTGAGTCAAATGCCCAGCGGTGCCTGTTTGGAACATTTTCCTTTGAGTCACTTTGTTTGAAATGTAATAGATGGCTGGTCAATCTGTTGTTAGAGCCTCTGTAGTTGTTGCCTGGAATATTATTCCAAAATGTTTACTCCACAGAGGTGTCTCATGAGCGGTACCTCTTACTCATATCTGTCACTTTTTTAGGAGGGGTAATTTGAACTTGCTCTGGTTTTTTGCTCACATCTCACAGATGTTCAGACAAGCAGGAGTGTTTCCTTCAGTCACCCTGTCACTGCATATGCCTCCATGGTGAATTCAGGGCCAGATTTAAAAGCAACTGAAGTGAACAGAAAGACAGAGCTAAGTGTATTCAGAATAAAAAAGTACTTCCAGTACAACCAAAAGCCCTGCAAGAAAGTGAAAGGATCAATGCTTTTGCTGACTGGTCACAGGAAGGGGTCAGTGACAGGTCCAGGTCTATTGTAGGAGATATTCTCATGGAAGTCAGTGAGTAAAGAGCCTTGACATAACAATCTCTGATATTCCCAAAAGCCCAGATTCACGAGGTGTAAACATGTTTCAGTGGAGTTTTGGAAAAGTCTGGTATGTGTCTGAGGCAAAGGAGGCTCTATGTGATTTATCGCTTGCCAGATCTTTACACAGCCATTCACTGTGGTCCTTAAACAGCCGACGTACTCCTGCCACAAACTCCATGCAGTCTGAAACCGAAGGGGAGTTGGAAGGAACATGGGGCTGGTGTGTTTGACCTAAAACTTCACAGTGCTTGTGCTGCCAAATCCTTTTGGTAAGCGATGGTGAACTGGGGCTTGTGCTGGTGCACAGTGCCAGTTCGAACTGAGGAAGAGAAGAGCTCCAGCATCAAGACCTGGAATATTCTTTGACATACACAGAGGTAGGTAGCATCCTGAGTTAGCTGGCAGCTGCCGAGTCTCAGACTTCTATAAAGACTAACATGCATGCCTTACTGTCTGCTGGACAGGCTTTAGGACTGAAGAGCTGGCTGTTGTAGTCCTACCAGGCCTCTGTTATTTCTGCCTTCAGAGTGAGGTTGGATTCATGATCTCCTCTTCAATGTATGGAATTGGCTCTGGAAGCTGTTTTGGGAACAAGATTAATTGTCTGCAAAGGTGTGCAGGGGACTCTGAGGGAAGGTACTGCATTGCTATCCCTCATGGCATAAATAGCACTTGATTATTCTGATTTCTTAGAAAGCTCCTCAGCTTCATTCTTACAAAGACCACCATTATAGAAGGAATGAAGGAGAATGATCTAAGCTTTCCTGCCCAAAGGCAGATGCTGCTGTTGAACAATGATACTGCGAAGAGTCCTCTGTCTCCACAATAACACCCCACAAAATCTTGTCTGGTTGGATTGATTTGGATCAGGTGGTCACCAAATTAGTTTGTGCTACTTCCATTCATTTGCTGTCTTAAGCATTTTTCACTGAGGGTTATTTCAGGTTATTTTGAGTATAGAATCGATCTGATAGTCGTTGCTTCCAGAGAAGTTTTGGTTTGCGCTTTATACCAGAAGAGGTGTTTGATTAACTGTCCTTTTCAGATACTAAATTATTGGGGAAAGAAATAGTCCCTTTCCCAATGAAAACACTGTAAATTGCTCTAAGGGATGAATTTTTCTTGTGTCTTTTAAAAATGTTATTTCTTTATGACTAAGATCTAATCTTGATGGCTCAGATAATTTAAATCACTGTGTTAACCTTTACAGGTGTAGCAGATGCCAATATCACACTTAACTCAGTCTGTCAGAGTTACAGTGTGGGCTTGACGGGGGATATCAGCTGGTTCAACTGGCAAATGCTCTCATACTGTTCACTCCAAGGCCCATTAGAGTTATGAGGTGCCTGTATTACAGGAGATCACGAGTTAGCATTGGTTTACACAAGGACTCTGGAGAATAAACAGAAGGCCCTCACGTGAAAAGGTCCTGGAAAGTATCAGTGGGAAAATGCTGGGATCTCTCCTGCCGTCCGCTCTGAGAGTAATGGGGTGCTGCAGCCTTGCCGCAAAGGGGAGACATGAGTCCCCTGGCAGTACCACAGGGTCACGCCGTGAGGCCATACTTGCAGCACAGGACTACAACCTTTCTCTGGTACTTTGCCTCTGGGCATAAAGTTGGGAATTATAGAGGAGTCTGAAACTGGATGAAGAACTTGTGTGAAGCCTGCGCTGTAGCAAGGGCTGTCATCGGTGATAAAGCACCCTGACATCCTGAAAAATCCACACCTGAAGTGAAACGGTTGTCTGCTGGGGAGGATGGAGTGGCTGAAATTGTCTTGTGTTGGAGGGACTGCTTAGAGGATGAACATTTCCCAATCTCTTGATCAACGTTCCCCTGGCTGCCCCTCTTCCCCCTACTCTTACCTCTTTTTAAGTCAAACAATCAAGCAAACAACAGAAAACATGTGTGCTGTCAATTCTGTGTTTTAGTAAAATGTCTAGCAATTAACAGGAAGCGGTTGTGACCTCATCTGGCAACGTATAAAAGCTGGTTCTAAAAATGGTGTTTAAAACAGTGACATTTAATTGGTAGCTGCCAGAGAAGGACACACACAAACTTTGTTTAAGTATAACCTGATTTTCAGCATGAAGTAATCTGGAGATGTTTTGACATATTTACATTATGTAATGGAAGTGTTAAATAGGAAGTGAGAAGTCACATTTTTTTCTTAAAAACTCCAATTTATGTTTACATACCCAGACAAAATTTAATAGTATAGTAATGCCCTACTCCTCTTTTCCTTTCCATAGTTTTGTCCCCTGTCTCTGTTGTTTACATTCCAGTTAATCTTAGCTAGCTGATGGTTGCAGCCAATTACCTCATTGTCCTTTTTGTGTAAAAGCAGCAGTATAATTGTAAATTCCAGATTTATTAATGAAACATCTGAAGCTTCCAAGAATCATTAGCAGGCAGGATGGAAAGATGTATCCTACGCATGCTGCAGGATTACTTACCATCTTCTGTATACTTAGGAAAAAACATCAGAAAATGTGGGCGGCATCATTTAAAGCATAAATCTGACATTCTGGAAGAATATGCAATAGAGATAACAGCTTGGGGGTTGGTTGAGCATTACTCAAGGCTGAGCTTGAGAGGTTAGAGTGGGAAGAAGGTGGCTCTCCTTCATTGTTATGTCCCTCCAGCTTTAACTGGTGTTTACTTGGAGGTAGGAATGAGTTTGGGTGACACTTAGAGCAGCTTAAATAAATGCTTTGTTAAATTATTCTGGCCCAAATGCTCTTTTGAACTGATGTCTTCGCTAAGGATAATCAGAGGGCAATGTGCTTTAACACTCTTCTGTCTCTGGTCTCATCCACTGCTGTCTCCACATGACTCAACCTAGGTGGCAGGTTCAATAGGTGCTTTATTAATGGCAATGCATTTGGGAAGGTCTTAGCTTTCCTTAGAGCAACTACTGTCCATCTTGTCCCAGAAAGGGGAACAGTGAAAAGCGGCTGTTCTGGTATGTCATTTAGGGAATGGTTCAGGGTCTGATATGCTTGTGTTTGAAATCAGCAAGGGTAAAGGGCGATAGTAAAAGCTTACTTATTTTCCTTATTCAGTTGTATCTCACTAGTATCTCCATGACTCATTTTGATATTTGTATTGCTATCACTGGTTTTTAAGATGGGAATCTAAAGAATGATCTCATGTCCAGAGATGAATTCAGATCTCTTTGGCTAATGGTTCCCAAACTGTGGGCAGGTGTTGGTTCAAAGGGCCATAGAAAGTGCATGAAACCTCCTTGCCCTTACGCTGCAGAAAATAAGGAAACAAATGAAGGGCTGACAGTTGTCCAAAAATCTCGGCAAGAGATAAAATGGTTGAGGGAGTTGCATGGGCAAGGGACAAATCCCCTGTTGGAAGCAGAGAGAAAATGCTTAGCATGCAAGATAGTGAGGTAGAAAAAACCTGAAAGCAATGCTGGAACTCCCATTCACTTCTGGGGAGCAGGCTTTAACCTCTGATCTTCTCAGCATTAGAAGAAATTAGGAGAATTTAGAATTAGACAAAATATGCTCCCACTTATAGGGAATAATTTAATAAGAAGTTTGATTCTAAGGACCTTTTCTGCAGTGCATAGATTTTTACCCAGGTTAAAAATGAATACAATTGGCCAAAGGCAGAAAGTGCAAATAGGACAGGCTATGGATTATATTATGAAATAGTGCCCAAAAACTGCCTACCAAAACATCTGCCTGCTTTGTAAAAATGTGTTTTCAGCTTCAACTTTCAGCTGAAGTTTTCAGTGGTGGACACAGTTACAAGGTTATGAAACTTTCTAAAGGCACTCCCTGCTCCATTGCATCTCTGTTCCTAGGTTTTGTTCAAAAATTTTTCATTCTTGGAGGCTGTCTGAGAGTAGAACTTTTAAAATCCAGTAGATATTTCTCAGCAATTGCTATGGAGAGGTATTCTGGTGGGATTTTTTTGAAAGAGGGGGTGAATGTTGAGGAAGAATCGTAAATTTACCCATAGCAACAGTGAAGGGAGTATGAAGCTTGCAATTTTTTCTCTTTTTTACAGAGGACTAGTCTTTGCTTGGTCTGATTAAACAGTGCTATTACTGAAAGGATTGAGAATCACCTAAAAACATCATCAGAGTGTAAACATCCAGTTATAGCATTACACACACTTATTCAAAAAATTATGTGGGGTAAACCCTGGCAGTTAGGTTTCAAAGCCTTCTTTCTATTGTGCCTGAAAGAAACTGGAAAATTGCATGCCACTGTTTGACCACTCTTATAGTAAACGTATTGTTTTCTAATGTCTGTTTGGAATTTCCCACATTCACACAACTTGTGACATCATGGCATCAGGACAACTTGTGCCCATTGCCCTCATCCTATCACTGTGCATCTCCAAGAAAAGTCTGTCTCCATCTGCTCTAAACCCTGTGATCAGATAGTTGCAGACAGCAATAAGGTCTCTCCTTCACTTTTTCTTCTCCAGGCTGGACAGACCTAGCTCTCTCAGCCTCTTCTTGTACACCATGTGCTCCAGCCCTGTTGCCAGCTTTGTGCTCCCCATCTCCCCCCGAATTTGAGCTCATATAGAATCATAGAATCATAGAATATCCTGAGTTGGAAGGGACCCACAAGGATCATCGAGTCCAACTCCTGACCCTGTATAGGACAACCTCAAAATTCACACCATGTGTTTGAGAGCGTTGTCCAAACACTCCTTGAATATTGTCAGGCTCAGCGCCATGATTGGGGAGCCTGTTCCAGTGCTCCACCACCATCTGGGTGAAGAACCTTTTCCTAATATCCAACCTAATCCTCCCCTGGGATATCTTCCTGCCATTGCCTTGGGTCCTATCACTCGGGTCGCCAGGGAGAAGAGATCGGCACCTGCCCCTCCTCTTCCCCTTGTGAGGAAGCTGTAGACCGCAATGAGGTCTCCTCTCAGTCTCCTCTTCTCCAGGCTGAACAGACCAAGTGACTTCAGCCAGTCCTCACATGGCTTCCCCTCTAAACCCTTCACCATCTTTGTGGCTCTCCTCTGTCAATATCCTTCTTGTACTGGGGATACCAAAACCGGACACAGTAGTCCAGACATGGTCTTACAAATGTCAAATAGAGGAAAAGGATTTATCTGGACCTGCTGGCTATATTCCTCCTAGTAAAGGCCAGGACACTGCTGGCTTTCTTTGGCTCAAGGGCACAGTGCTCCTTCATGTTCAACCTGCTGTCTGCTATGACCCCCAGATGCTTTTCTGCAGAGCTGTTTCATACCAGTCAGCCACCAGTCTGCATCAATGCATAAAGCTACTCCATCCAAGATGCAAGATCTTGTGCTTGTTCTTGCTGAACCTCATCAGCTTCTTGCGACCCCATTTCTTCAGCCTGTTCCTGCTATTCCAGTCCCTTTGAATAGTGGTCCTGTCCTCCAGGATATGGACTACTCTTCCCAATTTGGTGTCATCTGCAAACTTGTTGAAAATACACTCCAACCCATCATCCAGGTTGTTAATGAAGACATGAAACAGTATGGTCCCAGTACTGATCCTTGAGGGATGGCCCTAGTTACTGACCACCAGTTGGACTGCATCACTGATCACAACTCTTTGAGCCTGACAATCCAGCCAATTCTTAACCCCACTGATCCAGACCATCTGGGTTTCTCACCAAAGATCATGATTAGGAGACTACAGGAGACTGTGTCAAAGGCCTTATGAAAATCAAGGCATTCAACATCCCTCTCCCTCCCCTTGCCCATGATGGCAGGCACCTCATCATAGAAAGCAATGAAGTTGGTCAGGCATCATCTTCCTTTGGTAAATCCACGCTGGTTCCCTCTAGTCACCTTCTCATCCTTCATGTGTTTAGAAGTGGTTTCTAAGAACATTTGCTCCGCAACTTCCCAAGGACTGAGGTTATGATGGCCAGCTACACATTCCCTGGATCCTTCTTACCCTTTTTGGGGTTGGTGCAACATCTGCCTTTTCCCAGGCATTAGGAATCTTCCCCAACTCTCATAACCTTTCAAAGGTGATAGAAATTAGCCCCTCAATGACATCAGCCAGCTCCTTTAGCACCCTCAGATGCTCCCTATCTAGTCTGATGGACTTCTGCATGTCCAGTTGGGTGACATGGTGCCCAAATCTTTTTCCTGTGGGTACTGAACAGGCTGGATCGATGGGCTAAGTTTTAACAAGGCCAAGTGCCGGGTCCTGCACTTTGGTCACAACAACCCCATGCAACGCTACAGGCTTGGGGAAGAGTGGCTGGAAGGCTGCCTGGCGGAAAAGGACCTGGGGGTGCTAGTTCATAGCTGGCTGAACATGAGCCAGCAGTGTGCCCAGGTGGCCAAGAAGGCCAACGGCATCCTGGCTTGCATCAGGAATAGTGTGACCAGCAGGAGTAGGGAAGTGATCGTGCCCCTGTACTCGGCACTGGTGAGGCCACACCTCGAGTACTGTGTTCAGTTTTGGGCCCCTCAGTACAAGAAGGACATTGAGGTGCTGGAGCGTGTCCAGAGAAGGGCAACGAAGCTGGTGAAGGGTCTAGAAAACAAGTCTTATGAGGAGCGGCTGAGGGCACTGGGATTGTTTAGTCTGGAGAAGAGGAGGCTGAGGGGAGACCTTATCGCTCTCTACAACTACCTGAAAGGAGGTTGTAGTGATTGTGGGTGTTGGGCTTTTCTCCCTAGTAACAAGAGATAGGATGAGAGGAAATGGCCTCAAGTTGTGTCAGGGGAGGTTTATATTGGATATCAGGAAAAATTTCTTTACCGAAAGAGTGGTTAGGCATTGGAACAGGCTGCCCAGAGAGGCGGTGGAGTCGTCAACCCTGGAGGCGTTCAAAAAAGGTGTAGACGTGGCACTCCAGGGCCTGGTTTAGGAGGCATGGTGGTGTTAGTTGATGGTTGGACTTGATGATCTCAGAGGTCTTTTCCAACCTTAATGATTCAATGATTCTACTGCTTCATACCCACGGACTGTATTAGGAGAAGGCCTAAGAAGAAGCCTTACATGTGAAATATGAGCTACAAAATGCATCTTTTTCCCTATAGCTTGTCACTAGATCCCTTAACCCACTGAGCAATGGATCCACGTTGTCTTTGGCCTTTCTTCTACCAACGTACATGTAGAAACTGCTGATTTTTACCTTCCTTGCTAGCTTCAACTCCAGCTTTGGCTTTGGCCTGATTGCATTCCTACTCATGCAGCTCATGCAGACATGGCATATGTAATCTTACCATTTTGCCATTTACCATTTACAGTTTTTGCTGTTTACATTACCAGCGCTATCAAGCCACACTGAGTTTCCAGAAACAGAAGCAAAAAGCCTGTTGTGATTCAGTTAATTCAGGGATGGTTAAATGGCAGCCCATTTAAAACTGTAAATTAGTTTTACTGGTTTCAGTCTCACCTCCTCCACCTCCACGAATTGAATCTGTTCATCAGTCAAGCCACATGGAGAGCTTTTCTCTGTATGACTGATGGCAAGGAGTAACATGCAAATCCTAACTGGTGCTGTCAGAGTGCTTTAATTTACATGAAATGCTGTGAAAAGTGTGGCTTTACTGGTTTGGCCCCTGAACCACCCAGCTAAAGCCTGAAGTGGGCCTGAGCACCTTTAAAATCCTTCTTCTGGCCTGCAGTCCATAATCCAGTGTCCTTTGCAGTCTGGTTCTGAGTCAGCCAAACAAAGAGGTTTGCCCTACTGTGGTGGATGTCCTCCTTTGAAACAGCTCAGTAAAGTCTTAGAAAGGGAGAGGGATTGACATGCTCTCTCTTGGAGGGAGTGAGCTGCTTGACAGAACAAGGAACTGGCTTGGAATAGCAGATGAAAGGATATTATGATCTGTCAGTAAGGCAAAGGAGACCCCAGGCAGCTCTGATTTAGGCTCAGCTGTTAATCAAAAATTCTGGGGGAAATCCAAGCCTCCAGAGCTTGAACAGAAATAGAAAGGGCTGTTTCATATTATACAAGCACATAAAGCTGTGCTTAAGGGGAAATCCAACTGGAAAAGGGCTTTTCTCCCTATCCAGCTTGTAGCTTGTGCTGGAGCAGTAAGAGGCACAGAGTGCTGGGCACTCTTCTGGAGTAGCTTACATATTAACCTGCAGCACGAGTATAGAGACAGAAATACTCCGTGGGTATTCTGCTTGAAAATCCCTTTACATGATAGTCACTTTCTAATGAATTTCTATCATCAGTGCTGCTCAGGCTAATTGTCACTTAAGACCCCTCCATATCCATAGGCCTCATCCAAAACCCATCAAAGATAATGTCAAGATTCTTTTTGACTTTAATGGACTTTGAATTGAGCCTATAAAACAACCTGACATCTGCAGTACATACTCAGGCCTTAATGACCCTTTTTCCTTAGGGCTCCGGAACACCATTCCAACATCTGGGAACCTTCCCTTTCCTGGTGTTTCCCATTTGATATATGTTTTTTAACAGATTAAAAAGCATAAGCTGCAGGTCAATTGGATCCTCACTTGCTGGGTTAGTTCAGGTTCTGCTGCAAATCAGAACGTCCAATAATTCTTTCCAGGCCTTACTCTCATGCTGAGAAACTGGGACAGACTGTGTAGCAAGGGATGGGTAGGTTAGGTCTTTTATGGTCGAAGGGAGCAATATTGGATATTCCAGAGAACAGAGAAAGAAAGGGAGATGTCATTATTACCTTTCAAAGGGTAATTGCATCTTATGTCTTCGAGCAAATAAGAAAAGGTCTGCTGCTGAGTCAATGCACCTGACACCAACAAAAGGGTTGGGATGGCTTTCCTAGCGTAAACACTGCATGTCATTTTGGGCTTTCATCCTTTTTACTCTGCACTCCAACTCTGAGAATAGGAAACCACCACTTTTGTCCACAAAAGCCTGACCACACATGCTCACAGCAGGAATTTTACAGGGTTTGTCTTTCAGAGAAGCAGCAAACGCTGCCTCCTTACATAACAGCAGTGGTGAAAGGGAAAAGGAAGGAGTCTAAACCACTTGGACAAGCCTGGACTGAAACTCACAGACTGAAATTGACCATTGAAACATAAAATGTCCACTTGGAGAAGAAGATGGGAGGCTGAGGGTGTTGTCAGTAGCAGCAAGGAGGGGGAAAACAGAGGGAGATGCAAAGAGAAAGAGTTTCCCCAGCCCAATAACTGGAGTGGTTAAGGCTGAGGAGAACTGAAAGATAATTGCAAGGCTAGTTTAAAGCTTGGGGAGAGGACAATACCTGTATAGCCCTTTCCTTTGTTAATACTGTGGTCTGCATGCTATGAACCTTTTGGTGAAGTGAGACTGGCTTGGTTTTTTGATCGAATGGCGCTCACAACTCTTAAGAGGGAAATGGCTTACAGGTTGGAAAATGGGATCGCTATCATGAAATCATGACCAGCCCCAAAATATTTGGTCCTTAAGTTTCCATTCATGGTCTCTAAGTCAGCATTCAGGCCACAGCAAAAAAAGATCTGAAGTGTGGCTTACCACAAACACTCCTTGAAATCCCAGCTAGCAGTCTGGCACTGTCTCTAGCTCACGTCTCATGTCTCAAGCCACTCATCTATCTGCTGATCATGTTAGGCATGAACAGCATCCAGAACTCTCTCCATCTGGATTCTTGTATATGATTTTTAGAAAGGCTCCAAAACAGACTCTGTTTCTTTTCTTTGTTTTTGTTTCTACTTTGTTATTTTTTCCATGTCCAGATTCAGAGTTTAGATGTTACTGTGGTTGCCTTTCTCACAATGACACTCTCATAATTAATCTCTACACTTTAGAAGCATCAGTGCCTGGTTTAGGATACATCAAGATCTCAGGCTTAGAATATTTATGTGCAAAACTGTGCCTGCAGTTAAGGAGGCAACATAGAAAACTCTGTCCTAAACTTCTCTTTATGCAGGGATTTGCACAGAGTGCCAAGCCAGAATCAAATGAGTTTCTTTAAGACTTAGATTTTCCCATGTTTTCTGTTACTGAAAGGTCATGATGTTTTTTAAAGGTCTCTGCTGTTCCTGGGTTAGTTTCTTCTTCTACAGCAACCTGTAGGGAAGTCATAATGCAGTGTTTATGATGACATCCCTTTCGTGCTGTGGAAAGAATTTTAATGTCATGAATTCCACCTCATTACTGGAGAGATGGGCTTGAACTGGAATCTCACAATGACACAACTCCAAACTAGGTGGAATTTGAATCCCCAGCTGAACTTGCAACTTGGGAGCCAAAACTCTGTTTTCATCCTCCGTCTTCCAGTCTTTGAAGAAGTTTAGATCTGGGATTCTCTGGCTCAAATACCTGTCTAATGGTGGCTTCAATGCCAGAACAAATGGGAAGGAGAAGGCAGGAAACATGGAGACAAATAGAACCCCTAAATGGAAAAAGTGGTAAAAAAATCTATGAAATAACAATCAACATTGTAGGAGCTAGTTTTCTATCTGGCCAATCTGGCCAAGCACCTCCCTCTGCAAAGTTCACTAATAAAGAATTTGCTTTCTGTGTAGACTGCCATTTTACCTACCCACTTGGGTCATTCTTAGTAGCATAGCTTTTAGCACCTCACCATGCCATTTTTTAGGCTCAAAAAATGCCTGTGAATTAAGGAAGGCCTGTAACATCTCCCCTTTACAAATGGGAAAAACACAGTGTGGAGAAATCAAACAACAGACCTAAGGTCACACTAGACGACTGTGGCAGAGGAGAGTCTCATGACCCCAGTCTCTCAGTACAAATGTCTGAATATTGACGCCAACCTTTATTGGCATTAAGATTGGCATCCCTGCTACTCACAGGGAGAGCAGACCTTGCTTCTCACCATAAGAAATACCAAGCAGTCCTGAGAGCTAGTCAAGTCCATATGGGAAAATTATAGTGTACCACGCTGAGAGACAAAATTTTTTTTTCTGATTTTAGGTAGCTAAAGGTTGGCTTTTAACCCTGAAGACTGAAACTCTATAGTCTTAATACCTTGCTCTTTTTATTTTTAGCTCTTTGGTAACTGCTTATCCTCAATAATACATTGTGACTCTGAGGTCCCCAAGGAAGTGTGGTGTATTTAACAGCAAAATGTTTCATGTCATATTCAATGGATGTCTTCTTGTCCCTCTATTCTGAGAATATATCAACATTATTCTTGCCCATTCAGTTTTTGACTGTGTACATGTGTGCCTACCCTATCTTTACAGGCCCTCTCGCTAGACTGGCCTCTCTCACAGTCCAGCCAGCAGCTGGTCCTGGATCCTCCATCTCCCCTGTTGCCTTCTGCTCAGAGGCATGCACACATACAAAAGGGATGCTCTGATAGCGAGCTCCTCAAGGTGCCTCCTCCTCCTCCACTCAGACACAGACACATACACATACACCTGGCTCCCAGGCCACTTCACCCACTCGATGCCTAATTTAGCTTGTGATACTCCCTAGCGATCACACACAGACATACACACCCTCACTTGCTGCACCTGCCAGCACCATGCGTACACAGGCCCTCTGACCTGGGCCCTCTGACCCATGGTCTTCTCTCCAGTAGCTGGCTCTTGGACCTCCATACATACAGTGCACACAGAATAGTCTGTCACCCAGAAGTGGAGTTTATTAAGAAGACAGGACAGGTTGTGCTGATCAGGCAGAGGGCATGACCAGACAAGCGTATTGACAAATAACTGTTTACACATGACCAGCCCCTTTCGTCCCCTTTTCTCCCTATTTTCCACACTTCCTCCTTCCCAAACCACCTTGATCTCTCCTTTTCCCAGCTTTCGTTTCCTCCACCAAACATCCCATAGTAGATTTTCTACAATCCCAAGATTCTTTTCCCCTGAATCCTGTAAAGTGTCCCATACCCCCAGGCAGTGACCCCCTCAGTCTGTGAGGTGACCTGGAGAGATGTTCTGGGTGATTCATCTTAATGGGTGTCACTGGTGGACCATGGGGCTGATGCTTCCCTGTGGCAGCCCTGGGAGGGGCCAGGGTGGGGGCTCATTTCTCTGACTAGGTTTTTGGGGTGCCCCCACCTGCTGTTGTGCCTCTCTGCTCTTTCATGTGTGTGGAGATGAGCCACTGATGGGCTGACCCTGGGAGAGTAGCCATATCAGGGTATTAGTTGGGTTCCCCTACCTGCTTTTGCCTCTTTGTGCGCCTTCATGTGTGCGGAGATGAGCTTTTATCACGTAAGCCAACAACAGGAATAAAACATTTATAGTGTTACCACTTGCTTTAAAGCAGCTAATGGCTCTAGTGTGTGAAATACTTCCCTGACTTTAGATCCTGCTCTGTCTCTTGAGCAACTTTGTTTCTTTGCCCAGTGTTATGGAGGCCATCATCATATTGTACATAGCTAAAGTGCTGATGATAACTTGTGCCAGGGGAAGGCCATTAGAGAGAGACACAGCACTGTCTCCCCTCTGATGTTTCTCTCCTAAACCCAAACGATGGCTCTCCATCCCTGACATTATCAGCAGTGTTATTCCATGTCTCTGAATTCGTTAATCACAACACAGCGATACAGCTGGGACAGGGCAAAATGTGTACAGTGTTTGCTCTTCACTCATTTCCCTGGTGTATGTGCTGCTTCAAGGTCAAAGATATAGGTCCAGATTCTTGTCCTAACAGCACTGCGTGTCTCTCTCACAATGAAAACATGTTTTGGTGTACATTTTGTTTTATTCCATCTAAGTCTCTTGCATTGCTGGAATGGGGCACTGGGACCCTGTTCTTTACCTAAAATTTCGCTCTCCCAATGTGCCTGCACTGAATTCCTGGACAGTAAAGGTTGTTAAAACAGGGGTTAATTTTCAGTCATGCTCACATTGCAATGACTTTCATGCTTCTTTAATTTTAAATTTTTCCCCTCCCTGTTTTGTTTTTTTTTAAAGATGTAATTCATATAGGACTCAAATGATCTTTTGTTTATTGGGGTTTTTTTTGTTTCCCCCTGTAAAATATCACACACATTTCTGGTTTATTCAACTGTTTTTAGAAAAGTAGGTGATACATTCTGGTGTCCCTGGCATGTTACATAAGTTTCAGACCTGAGCACAAAGACTCCATTTTGCAAAAATAAATGCATTCTCTTTCAGCTCACGTCCGTAGGATATCCCAAATGTATGGTACTATGTTTACTGTGCACTAGCATAATATGTAGCTGTGCAACCCACGAACATATTAGTAAAGCATTAATGCTTAACACACGTCGTTGATGCATCAATTAACTTCATTAGAGTTGGCTCCTCGAATGATTGTGAGTGCTTCCTTGTACAGAATGTTCCTTGCCTGCCTTTGGTGAGGGACGCCAGCCAGAGGAACTTGCTGTTTATTTTTGAACCAATGTAAAAGTAGACCAGGAGCAGACACCTCCTGCTGCAGGCTAGACCTGACAAAGAGGTCATCTTTGTTGCACATGGCTAAGGAATCACATCCCCTGCTGAAGATCCAGGCTATTTTTAGAAATCGGCTAGAACTCTTCATTCTTGAAATTGTTTTAATTTCTATCGGAAGAGTCAGACTGCATGGCTAGGGAAAAGAAAAAAAAAAGTCTACTAGGCTGCGGGGCCAGTGTGAGCCGCAAGTCTGTGTAAAAAGAAACCTGATGAAATTGCTTCTTGTGGTGCTGACAGAATTTTGTCCTGGCAGCACCGATGTGCTAATCACTATAGGCTGACAAAGAGCCATTGCCCAAGAGCAGCTCGTAATGATCATGTAAATTTTACTTAAGTATATATGATTACAAGAAATTGCCCAGAATTTTAACAGACATTGTGCTGCCCTGTTTATAGAACAGTATAGATTTACTGGCTCCATTTTTCTACTGTAAATGAAAGCCTCAAGGCTTGGGAGGGGGGAGGTGGAGGAAAGGAAATGTTTTGGCTTCACAGTATATAACTGCCTACGGAATAATTTTAATGTATATTAAAACCTCATTCAGGTCTGCCACAGACATAGTGAATATAAACAATCCAGTGGGGCACCTTCCTCATCTAACTATTCCACATCTCTTAGTCTGCAGATTGCACTTCAGTGGATGGCCATATCTCTTCTGGAGACATAAGAACTCTGGTCCTGTTTTCCACAACAAGAAAACTGAGTTTTCCAGAGGTTTCAAAAACCACATGGGAAAATTATAAACTACTCTGACTCTTACATAGTGCAGGCTACAGCATCTCACCCAGGAATTTCTACTTCAAGCCCAGAGCTCTGGCTGACTGATCCCATGTGTCCAGGTCTGGGTTGGATTACAAGTTCTTAGCCGAGAGAGAAAGCACCATAATCCCAATGGCTGATTTGTTGCCCTGTTAAAAAGGCAAACTCCTAGCCTGGATTATATCTAACTGCAGCTTCTAGTCACTGAATCTTATTTGCATCTTCTTCTGCTAGATTAGAAAGCTATCTATTATCTGAAATTACTTCCAGACTGGGATATTTCCAAACCAGTCTCACACTGAGAGATATGTATTTGTAATCTCAGGTCATTCTCATAGCTCTTTCTAAAGACTTGCCAGTTTTTCTACATTCTTTTGGCAGGGTAGACATCAAACCGGACAGATGACTCCCAAAAAGCTCTCTGTGGTGCCAGATAGAGGGGTAACATGCCTTTTCTTTTTCTACCCAGTAGTGTCCTCCTTTTGTAACCAAAAATTATGCCTACAAAGACATCTCACCAGAACTCACAAATGATCATTTGCTAGAATCTTCATGTTTTTCAGAGCTACTAATTTGCAGTACTCACTTGCCTATTTTAAAGGCACGATCTCCATTCTTCGTTCATGGGTTTTAAAATGCATGTGTCTTAAGTAAGCCCACTTTACCAGATGATCTGTGTTAATTTGTATCCAGGTTAATATAATCTCTTTCTGATATCACTTGCAGTTCCAATAGATTTTAATGTACATATTTTTAAATTTTGCTGCCAATCTTTGAGATCTCTGATAAAGACACCAAGTAGCATTCAGTCAGGAAAAGGATCCTGTGGGATACCAGTAGAAACAGTACTATATGATGATCCTCTTTTTCACAAAAACTGCTGTAATAATCTGTTAACCTTTGATATATTTAACATGAGCTACACTGACGTTCACTTTTGCTAGCATTGTTTATTCATTTTTCAGATGAAAAAACAAGTCACACAGGACTGCATCAAATGCTTTATAGAGTGCTAAAGACATTATGTCTACACAACCATCCCTAACCATCAACCCTGTAGTCTTGAAAAGAAAGGAAATAATCAGAAAACAAACCCAAGCCTTTTATGACACCATATCTTTTATCTTGATGTTACAATTTCTTCGTTCCTTTTGGGTAGTGTCGCATAGTAGCCTCTCTGTGATTTTGCCTAAGATCAGTGTCAGGCTCATCTTGTACTTGCCTTGATTCCTCCAACTGACTTCTTAACTATTATCAGTGGTTTTTTCTTATCAAGCCTCTAGAATTTCTTGGTGTTTTAGTCTTTCTTAAAAATCAATGTTATTAATGTTTCTGAGATCTTCTTGGACAATTGTTTTAATATTCTTAGGTTCAAATTATCTGTTCCTGCAAGTAAAAAAATATGGCTTGCTTTAATTGCTACAGTTTAATGTCTGTTGTCTAAAGAAATGTCACATACTATATTTTCATTGAAAAAGTGAACTACATGAGTCTGTTGCTTTCCTAATGAAGAAAACGCAGGTGCATTCTATATATTGTACACATCTGCTTTTTCTTCACCAGGCTTGATAATTTAGAGCCCCATTCAGCATTAGAATATTTCAGTTTCACCTCCGAGTGACCCACAGTGCTGCAGACCGAATAACTGGGTGTTATTTACTCCAAATGACCCTATAATGGAATATGAAGTGCCTTTGGACAAGGACTTGGGGATATTAATGGATGAAAAGCTGGACATGAGCCAACAATGTGGGCTAGCAGCCCACAAGTCCAACCGTACCCTGGGCTGCATCAAAAGAAGCGTGGCCAGCAGGTCGATGGAGGTGATTCTGCCACTCTACTCTGCTCTGGCGAGACCTCACCTGGAGTACTGCATCCAGCTCTGGAGTCCTCAGTACAAGGAGGACATGGAACAGTTGGAGTGGGTCCAGAGGAGGGCCACAAAAATGATCCCAGGGCTGGAGCACCCTCCTACAAGGACAGGCTGAGAGAGTTGGGGTTGTTCAGCCTGGAGAAGAGAAGGCTGCGGGGAGACCTTATTGTGGCCTTTCAGTACTTAAAGGCAGACTATAGGAAAGATGGGGACAATCTTTTTAGCAAGGCCTGTTGTGACAGGACAAGGCGTAATGGTTTTAAACTAAAGGAGGGTAGATTTAGACTAGATATAAGGAAGACATTTTTTACAATGAGGGTGGTGAAGCGCTGGAATGGGTTGCCCAGAGAGGTAGTGGAGGCCCCATCCCTAGAAACATTCAAGGTCAGGTTGGACGGGGCTCTGAGCAACCTGATCTAAAGATGTCCCTGCTCACTGCAGGGGAGCTGAACTAGATGACCTCTAAAGGTCCCTTCCAAACCAAAGCATTCTATGATTCTATGATTCACACAGTTATATGAGAGTGTTATGCTGAATTATCAGGAGGTAGATGGGATTTGAGAGACAGCCAGGACAGGAACAGCAGGCAGAAGAGATGAGCTGGGAATGACGTGCGCTGCAAGGGCAATAGCAGACATGGTCAAAGTAACCTATGGAGAGGTATTAGAGGACGAATGGAAGGTCAGAATCTGAAGTAGCTCTGGACTGGGTTACCCTGGCACAGCCTGGAGGAAGATGGTCCCAATCAGCAAGCCCAAATCACTTTATGACTTTAATTGGACATCTCAGCCATCACTTTCACTGTCACAAAGTTGACCTAGTTAAAAATAAAATCCAGACAATCTATATGTCATCATCTACTATTTTAAGCAGGGTTCCTGTTTTGCCTTTGCCCAACGATGTCAGCTCAGCTCTTGCACTGGCAGAAAGGAATCCCAAGGCGAGAGAATGTTTTGAGGTCAACAGCTTGACTGGTGAGTTCATCAGAGGCAGCATGGATAGCCCAATGGCTCCCAGTGCTGCTCGTGCAAGAACCTGCACCAGCTCAGTAGAGCAGTTAAGAAAGGAAGTAAAAAAATGTAAGCAATGTAAAAAAATAGGCAGAAAGAGCTCTCTAGGAGAATAGGGTTAATGCAAAATATACAACTAATAGCAAAGAACAATGTGATTATTCTACAGTTACACACTCATTGTGGAAAAAGTATGATTTTTTTCAGTTCTCTCTAGAATTTAAACTGGAAGAATCACATTCTTCCTCAGTGCGTTTCTGCAGAAGTTTCCTCAAAGATTAATTTAATATTAGATCCCTACAAAAACATGCAGACTTTCAAAGCAGGAATGAGACTCTTATTGTCACAAGATAGAAATTGTTTTTTGATGTTGCAACACTAGGCTTTTGCATTGCAAGTATTGTTATCAGTTAGGTTTGTCATTTACTTTATGTTTGTAGATATTGCTTATTTTTTTGCTACATGTGCACATGCATGTTGGTGCACGAACCTTGTATACTCATAGCCTGGTTCTCCTGCATCACATGTGTACCAATGTAATGCTGATCATTTGATTGGAAGGATTTCTAAATTAGGCAGGAACTCTAACTTAAAGGAGAAGTGGATCTTTTAGTTTTCTGGTTTTATTTTAGTAAATTATGTAAAGGTAGCACTCAGAAATATCCAGGTGCTGTTGTGCTAGATGTTAAACAGCATAATGGTAAAATATTCCTTCTCTAATCACGCAGCTGAAAAAAAATTCTGAAGTGAAAAATGTCCTAAATAAACACCTTAAAAAAGATGATGTCGGTGAAAGCTGACCTGAGGATAAACAAAATTATTGGAAAGCAAAAGGAAATTAGAGGCAACTGCTTCCTTTCATTTGTGGGTCACGTGGCCTGAAAGAACTCTTTTACATTAGGCAGCAGAAGCAGTTGGACACTGGTGTCCTGGTAAAAGGATGCAACTCCTCATCTATTTACCAGTTTTGTTGTTCTTTCTCTGTACTCACAAGTGACAAACAGGAATTTCTGGAGAAGGAAAAGATTCTACAACCCAGTGTCTTTTCAAGGAAGATTCTGATTTTACTTCATGTTTATCAGTTTTCTTCATTAGCTGACTGAAGAAGAAATACAACTAAGATATTCAAAAGATTTTATTTTTATGAGGTACAAGAAATTATATTTATGTATAGGAAAAAGTCTCCTGCATACGTTAAAGTTTTTGGAAGCTCCTTTATGCTCTTTTTTTTTGCAAATCTGAGGCAATATATACAGATGAACATGTGATTTAAGCAAATCAGAGAAAAGAAATAGGAAGATGCCTTAACTGCCCTACCTACATCTTAGGAAAAGCTTTGTAACTGGCACTTACGTAAGAGAAATAATGTTTGGGTTTTTCTCTTGTGTCAAAGTAATATATCTACTGTAAGCTCCCCTACAGTCAGTGAAGGGAGACAGGAGCCGCCTGAAAATTATTCATCATGCTTATTTAAGAAACCTATCTCAGGAGGACTGAATCAGCATCTGGAATGGTCCAGTTCTCCCCTTTGATTAGAGAGATCATAGAGACAAAATGACTCATTTATGTATACCCAACAGATGATTTCTTGCCAAAGTGAGTTATTTGTAGTGATTAAACCCATTTGTTTTGGTTTTTCTGTCTTTCCTTTTCATTAATTTGATACCAACTCCTCTTTCCTTGCATTGGCCGAGGTCATTCACAGGCACACAAGACACTGACTGTTGCAGTTGGCTTCCTGTATGTTGTTTTGGAAGGTGCAACAATTATATTCTTAAAATAAAAGAGACAGGATTTATAAGCCAGAAGACACAAGGGAAATCCACTTTCCTTGAAAGGCTTGGCTGCTGTCTAAGTTGCCTCTTGACACAGTTACATAAAAGACCTACTTTATTTTTCCACTTTCTGAGTCAGAAGAGCTTTGGAGAAAATTTACAGTGGCCCTAATAAACGTATGGATCTGGACTCCCAGTGAGACTTGAAGTACACCCAGAAATTTAAATTCTAACATAAGGTTTGTCTTGCAGGAAAAAAAAAGTGGCTAAGATAGTAGCCAAAGATTCTGGAGATGTGGATTCATTTCCTTGCTCTGCCACAGACTTCCTATATGACTTTGGGAAAGTCATTTAATCTCTTTGTATCAGTTTCCTGTGGTAAAACTTTCTGGATGCCTGTGAAGATAAACAGATTAAGACGGATGCTCTGAAACCAGAGCCCATATGTCTGCTGAAGAAAAGTAGGCAGTTTCTAATCAAATGCTATTTCCATATACAGATACTCGATTTATAACAAATCAGTTTAAAAGGATGCTTCTCCCAAACTGTCAATGCCACAGCAAACATTAAAATCTCACTTAAAGGGTGCTCCTTGCACACCAATAGTTACAGCTGCCATGGGTCACTGGAACGAAACAAACCATATAGCAAACCCTCCCTCTCCCTCACCTTGTCCCCAACAGAGAAGACCCACTTATCTCACCTGTATCCTGTGAGCAATATCCCATCACCCTGAAAATCTTTCTTAAAAGATGACTGTTGCAATAAATCCAGGAGACAGACAAATACTAACTAGTCTGAATCAAAAGGACTAAAGATTTCCCAAGCAAAATAGTCATTGCATAATACTGTACCACCACTTCCTTTTCTTCTGGGCCAATGAAGCTCACGGTCAGGAACTTATGCCGATTTCAACAGCTTGGGGATGTAACAGAAAGATGCTGTCTCTCATGTGGGGAAGTACAGGGCTGAATAGGATCTGATTAGCTCATTATGCTGTACAGAAAACCTTGGATATAGCCCAAAATCTGATCAGCTCTACTGAAATGCTCATTTACTTTTCATTCTCTTTCAACTCATATATGATGTGGATTCACTACATTTGAACAATTTTTATAGCATTTGAATATTTCACATTAGCTCTCCCTAACATAATATGCAATATTTTTTTTTGCAGAAGAGACAAATATTGACTCTATCACTTACTCAGTTGGCTTTTTCCTTTTCCAAATACTAATAAAGCATTACCCTCTACAGAATAAAATCGATGATAATGTTTGAAGGGGAAATCAATTGTTCTTTGCTGGGCTTTCAGATTACATGCCTGTGGCAGTAAATGTGAATCTAAATCAAACATGTGGTTTTTCCAAACCTAAAATCCACTTTTCTAAGATTAACTCCCACCATACAAAAAGAGATGTCTCGCTTCTTCAGGTGACTGATTTTATTGAAACAAGTAGGACCATGCCATTGGGGCCAGGGGTGCTGAAGAACAGGCAACCTAACATACAAATCCCTTGTGATATGGCTTCCTACCTCAGATTAAAAACTCAAGCTTGTCAAGTGACCTGGATTATATGACTGAAGCTTTCACAATTTTTATTTCAAGTTTCAATTAAACTTGAAGGTTGAGTTACGTCTGTGTCTCTCTTTCTAGCATGAGATTGTTTTCCTTCACAATAAAAGGCAGAGGGAAGACCCAGAAAGATCTGAGCCCTGATGGAAAAGCTAACTCTGTGGCAACCTTTGAATATACCAAAAGAATTGGCACTAAGGATAAAGTGAATCTTCCCTCAGGAAAATGTGTAGGATTGAAGGGTGCACTCTCAAGGGACTATCAACTGGTTAGAGGATGGCGGGAGTGGGACAGGGTTGATGAAGGATCAGTTATGTTCTCCTACTTTAGAGAGATGTAATAGGAAAAATCCATAAAATCAGAAGGGGTTCAGAGGAGTAACTAGATTAAACAACAATGAAATTAACTAATATTGCTAAATATCAGGAAAAAAAGCATTGAGGCACTATGAATTATTAATTATGACATGGTTTCCCAAGAGAAACAATCAGGATTCTATTAACCAGGGAATTAAGAGTTTGTCTCACCTAGTTTAGAGGCTACAGAGTAGGAGAAAAGTCCTTAGTTGGCAAACAGAAAGACCTGAGACGTTTTAGTGTCTCTTTATATGTCTAACTTTGTTGACCTAATCCTGTAATTTATTAGGCATGGGAGAATGGATCTGGATACAATAAGGATTGACCTTCCCATAATTTCCAGTGAATCTAAAGCCTTTTCACAGAATTCTGGTTAACTGTTTCCCCTCTTATTTTAATTTCCCACGCCTCTTGACTTCCAGGCTATGCTTGTGACCGGAAGCCAAAATGCCATGAGAAAAAGCTCTTCCTGTGGTAATTTCAACACTGCCAAGCATAAGGCCTACAAACCACACGGGAAAGCTTGTTCACATACAATTCACTGCCCAAAAATATCCAAAAAGTTTGGGATAAGAATCCAACCTTTAAACATTAATACAAACCAAACTTCTCAAATATTTCAGAGTCAGCCCTTTTAGTAGCTTTTATCCAGAACTAAAGAGCACTTCAATTAAACATTTTAAATGTTTATTGGGGATGCCAAAGTCATGAATCAAATACTTTATTAAATGTATTCATCTGCTTAGTGTAGTTCAGAACATTAAGTGTTTTAAGCTGCATATTTTTATCTATTTTGCACAGGGCTGTGGTAAACTAGTGAAGCTCCTTGATGCCAGTGAGATCTTGCAGATTTACACAATCTGAGGACTGTTCCTGCATGAACTCCATTCAGTCTCAAGCCAAATCCCATATCGCCGAGCATTGTCTATATAGTAATGTCACATCTTCCTTTCCAGAGAATCCAAGTTGCTTTTCAAGTTTGTCTGACCACTTAAGAATGGCTGTACTAAAGGTCATCTGGGACAGTCTAGCAAGGTCCTAGTCTCCAACAGTGGCCATAAACAGATGCCAAACTGTAGCCAAACCAAGATCAAATTGTACTATACTTTCTCCAAATGCTCTCCCAGTATCTATTTATTTCCAGCTTAAGATAGCTCCTGAGTCTGATACATTTTGTGCAGTTAGTAACAGACTACTCCTCTGTATGCTTGTCCAGTCTTCTTCTGAACCCATGAATTTTGAGTTCATTTGAGCTCTTTGCATCAACAACCCTCTTTGACAAGGAGTTCCACATGTCTATCACTCCCTGAATAAGGACTTGCACAGAAAGCACTGCTGACTCTCCACAGCAACTGGCTACTGTTGAGTTGCTCAAGCCTGTTGCCTATTCTTGAAGTTTGCTGTACATTTCCATTCATATTAAAAAAAAGTGAGCATCTAAGGGAACAGCTAAACAACATTCACTTCAAAGAATATACCTATTGTAGATGAACTTTAATTACCTTTAAATAGTTAGCATGCATGCTGCTACCAGGGAATCTGCAATTGCAAGGATTGTAGCACAGGCTGGGAAAAGTTAAAAAACAAAGAAATGCACTTTGTTTAAATAATCTGCTGATAGCTCATCAGGAGCTCCGGCATGCCAGGGCTACATGACTAGCTGTTCTCAAACTAGTTAAAGCTAGCTTACAGCTATATGAGAAGCAATTCTGGTAGCACCTGCTCAGCAGTTCTGCTCTGAAATAGCTGGTTTAAGCAAGAGGTAGAGTTTTCTTGGAACCTACCCCAAGCCAGTGAATTAATCATCAGATGAACCAAAGAACATGATTAACTTCATTGTATCCTAGTTCCATTGCAAAGTCCCCCACTTTCATCTTTCTTCTCTAACAGCACCTCTGTATTGAAAACAAAAGGATAAAAAGTCCATAACTTATTTCAGCTTTGCCTGTTCCTTGCTGGAGGAGCGCTGGATAATGCCCTTCAGGAGGACTTCTTCCCCATTACCTTGCATAGGATGATGTCAGNCCTATTCCCTAACTCATTCTTTGGTTGCAAAAATACAAAAGGTTTCTCTCTCACACCAATTTACCTGGATTTCTGTGAAGATGATGTGGTTTGACTTGTCACATTTGCACTGGTTCCCAGTTTTAGGCAGCACGTAGCTGTTCCAAGGTGCTGACCACTTTGGGAAAGCTGCTCAGAGCATTGCTGAGATACTCCCCTTCTTCTACTGGGGATGGCATATCCTTTCCCCTCTCGCCCTCCTTTCCCCCTTCACTGTCTTTTACCAAAGGGACTCCAGCTTTAGGATCATGGAGTTCTTATACCAATTGTATGTGTAAGGATTTAGTTTTCATTTCCTAGTTCTCTGTGATCATGCTTCTCGTCCTACCCCAAAGTCACTTCTTGGGAATGTCCAGAACATTGATTCCCACTCTATATGTTAATCAATGCATTTTTTCTGGTTCAGCCTTTTCAAGATTTTCCCCATAATTTTAAAGTCATATATCACTTTGACTATTCATATTGCTGGACTCTTAATTTCCAGCTGTGAGCCTTCCACAGGGAAAACATATGACATATTTGATATCTACAATACTTCTAAATACTTTCACCTTCCTCTTTCCCTTCTCTCCACTACTGCCTTGTGTCAGGTTTTGGCGTGTATGTGTGTGGCAGTAGTGACGGATTGCCATTATAAGAAGAATAAGAATGTATGTAAAAAATAATTGATTCATCATATTACTGAGATCAGTGGGTTTACATGAAGAGTCTACCCAATTGCAGTCAATGTGAATGCAACACCTGGAAGCATATAGCAAAGAATATCTTATCCAGTTAAAGGCAAGCTGTGATGCAGCCAAGATGTCAGGGCAAGTACACCTAACTGCAACCACTGAAGGCTTGTAGCCATAGACTAGGACATGCACCTGTAGATAGGAAGAGTGAGCTACCATTGGCCAAAGGCACAACAACAAAAATTCTTCTTTTCCGAAGAGTGTACTCTCAAGGTTTCGTATTCGCAGTTTGAAAATGAAAGAAACAAAAAGTATTTGACATGGTGAAAGAATAAGAGGCCTGGATTGGCTTTTGTCACTTCAGTAGTTACTGGAAAAGCACGAAATGCTCCTGGGAGACTGTGATGGTGAAGAGCCTCTTCAGTCAGGTTCTCTAGGTTCTTGAATGAGAGGAGCAATCTAATTAGGTATTACGACTTTATCTGTGAGTGAGACTAGAAAGGGAGGCAAATCCCCAGTTGCTAATATTCATGATCTCTGTGTGCCTTTAAGACATCTGACAACACCATGCCTTGTAGGCTGACAAGACCATGCCTCCAAAGGCTATGCTGAAATGGTGGTTGAGGACCAAATAATGAGGGGAAGGGTGCCACCTGTTGAATGGCTAACCCTAGTCCTGGCCTCGTCTTGACTTGTTTTGTGAAGGTCAAGTACCAGCCTAGTCCGACTATCCTGCAGAGCTCTTAAAAAGATCCCTGTGCCACACTGAATGCTTGAAACAAGAGAAAACCTGTAATTTCTAACAACTACATTCCATAGAGAGCCGGGAACGGAGACAGGCCATCAGCAGATCCTAGAGATCTGTCACATCAGTTCAAATGGAGCAATCAAAGTTTCCTATCTGTCTCTGGTCTTTCCATAGCTGTCATTACTGGTAGTCTGGGATTACTGGCCAATTTGGGGTGCATTTCTGGTTGTAACACCCTTTGCAATAATGAAGACTTGTGTTTCTGTTTGAGAATGGAATCTGAGGCTCTCGAGACCTGGCCTGAAGTGCAAGCTACTGCCTCACCCTTCCAACACCTCCACGTCAGCTGTCAGCTTCCTTCAGGGAAGAGGCTTGTTCAGTAAGCAACGAGTATGCCAAAAATTAAACCTAAGCCTGCCTGGCCCTGCTCCTCATTACTATATACATATATATATATATATTTTTTTTTTCCTTCTTGGACTCATAGTCAACAGGGGCTTAGGAGTGAGGGATAAGGTAGAAGGGTTAATTGCTGCAGCAATGACAGGTCCTTCCTGCTTTTTGTTTTGTTTTGTTTTAGCTTTTTTTTTTTTTAACACTGCTTGGGGCTTTCTTTTTTAATCTACTTTCTAAAATGTCTAGTGCTGAGAGATGTATTTATCCATAACGATGAACACATGGTTTATGCTGCCTAGGTATTATATATCCATGCATTTCACAAGGACATATTGTTTTAGGTAAGTTATGCAGTGTGGGGGTTTTTTTTCAGTTTGGGGGAGTATCCTGAATCAAATACCCATGTCCCTAAGGGTTTCTGCTTATGGCCACATGCACTAAAAGAAGGCCACATATTTGAAAGCGTTCCTGGTTGTATGCCCTCTAACTGGATCATTGTGAGAGCTCCATTTGAAGTTACATGTTTTATTAATATTTAATGATAGTGACCCACCCTCTGTGACAGCCTTCATTCTGAACACGTGCCAGGTTTTTCCCACTCTGCCCATGGACCACTTCTCAGTGTTGCAAAAGGAGTCAGCCAGCATCACACCTTATTTTCTGGTAGAATATTCCGGATCGATGCAAGAAAAATGATTCCTAAAATGAGGGGTAACCCAGATAGGCAGATGAATTAAACTAATCAGGTGATTTCATATTTGCTGCACTGTAAATGTAAAAGTGGTACAATCAGGCCCTTGAAAGCAAGACTTTGGTTTGACCAGTTCAGTAGCTTGTATGTTTCTTGCAGAACCCATCAAGTATTTTAATGGATCATCCTCTGAAAGTAATCATATCTTTTATTCTGTTAAGGTCTTATCAGCCAAAGTGCGGATTTTGGTGGTGACAAGTGGAGGAAAACTACAGTAATTTGTAAATGGCAATGTGCGCTCTAGCCCAGAGTACCATGAAGTCCCTCCACCCAACGAAGAAGAAAAAATTTGTGCTTCAATGAAAGTAATAGCCTTGGTAAATTCAGCATGCACAGGATGGTTAAAAGTGGGGGGGAAAGCTTTACTCTTCTGGGTTGTCAGGTCTGTTTTGAGAAGGTGTTAAGAAGGTATCATTCTAAATTACTTGGCAACTGTCAAAAGTATTCTTGAATAATTTGGACTGGCGTCTAAAAGGGAGTGTTTCATTCTGTGTAGGTAAGCGTGGAAAAATAAATGAAAAGCTTAACAGTGATACCGCAGAGTATATCTCCAAGCCCACATCAGAGGAGAGAAAGAACTGCTAAGGTGGGAAAAAATCCACTATGGATGTTGCTGACTGTGATTTTTGTCATGTGTTCGAATGGCTTAGAGCTGTAGAACAAGGCTGCAGTTGTCAGGGTATGAGGTCCTGCTGCTTCAGAGGTGTCAAATTATTACTCCTCAGCTGGAAGAAACAGAGCTGCAGTGCCAGAAGCCTGTAGACTTTGGCCCATGTCTTATCCACTGCTGGCACGTGTTCTTTGTTGTTCTTAAAATTAAAACAAAACAAAAAAAAATGTTTTAATTCTGATTTAAAGAGTGGAGATTGTTGTTGACATTGCTAATATCAAAGGGATGAAAATTGAATGGGAACACATAAGTCATGAGACTGGCTATGAGGTAAGGAACTTGTCACCTCTAGGCTGCCTGGTTTTATTCTGGTTCAGGTGAGAGCAACTGAAAGTTGCTTCCATCTGATGGATGGGGTTGGCCTACCAACTTTGAAATGTCTCCATTCAGGTCATCAGTAAAATGTACTGAAACAAGAGATGACTTGCACAACTTTTATCCCTGCTTTGTCAGTTCTGTAGGTAAGAGAAGCACTTAGCTGTCCAGTTCAGCAAGATGTATATTCAAATTGAAAGACCTTTTCTGAACTCAGCACTGGAATTGTCACTGTTTTAAACTTATGATGAAAGGAAGATTTCTACACTGAATATTGTCATTTGTGAGTCAGCCCCTGAGGTCATCTAGCTGCATAGCAATAACGGCATTAATGACATCTATGGAAATCATTCCCGGTCATCCTCAAAAATCCATAGGCAGATGAACCTCTGATGAAATGGGTCCGGGTACTGTTAAAGCTCTTCTCACCTTACGGTCTGTGCTATTTAGCTCACCGCCTAACCTAACCTTAAGTCAATAAGAGGCCAGATAAACAAGGTTTTACACACCCAACTCATTCAGCATCATTAAGAGAAGCTTTTATGAACTTTCCTTTTTGTGGTGGGTTGACCTCAGCTGGCAGGTAAGTCCCCACCCAGTCGCTCTCTCACTCCACAGCAGGATGGGGGAGAGAATCTGAAGGGCAAAAGTGAGAAAAAAGAACTTTGTGGGCCAAGAGAAAACAGCTTAATAAGTGAAGTGGGGAAAAAAATGGAAAAGGAAACAAGTGGTGCAAAAACAGTCACTCACCACCAGCAGACTGATGCACAGCCAGCCTCTGAGCAATGGCTACTTTGGAAAAACTTCCCCCTCCCCGGTTTTATTGCTGAGCATGATGCCATATAGTACGGACTATCCCTTTGGTCAATTTGGGTCACCTGTCCTGGTCGTGTCCCCTCCCAGGCTCTTGCCCACCCCAGCCTCCTCACTGGGGGTGGGGAGCGAGAAAGAGAGATGGCCCTTGAGGCTGTGCAAGTGCTGTTCAGCAACAACTAAACCACCGGTGTGTTATCAACACTCTTTTGGTCACCGATCTAAAGCAAAGCACCATACGGGCTGCTAGGAAGAAAATTAACTCCATCCCAACCAGACCCAGTCCACGTTTCTAAAAATATGTCCAGAGATCACTCGAGAGCACCCTAATTGAGTGGCAAACTTATGGTATTGCTCAATCTCACTGGGCTTTCAACATGAAGAGCTTTCCAAAGAAAGGCTTTGTCTGGGAGATTTGCATTTTGGTTTCTTGCTTCAGTCTGGAAATTCAGAGATATGACAGTGATATGAAGTCTGACTTTTAGGCTAAGTTTCAGGCCTATACTTTTATTAACCAAACTGAGGCACTCACGCCCAGCTACACTGAATAAAACAAGATGACTTTCTTTTAACCAAATCCAAGGGCCAGTAGGCAGCAGTGTCTCTCTGTAACCTCTGCCATCCAGGCCTTTATGGCACATACCCCATTTTAAGAAGTTGCTTTGTCACACCAGCCGCAGGAAGGGCAGGGAATTCTCCACTGTAATGCATTGCTTTTACTGTAGGGAAGGCAAATTAATTTAAAATTCCTTGGGGGTAGGTGTGCTAGAGTTGTGAAGCTAATGCGATTTTATTATAGTGAAATTTTTCAGGGTTTTGCCTAAGTTTTACTCAGTGTGCCCTGTTCCAGCTCTTACAGTCCTAGAATTGTCCAAGAGGGGCAATATTCCAGGAATGAAGGTAAAGGGATTTTTGCTGTTTGACCTCATCTGAACCAAAGTTTTACTTAGAGAGTTTTGCCATCCTAGACTTGCCTTTGAAAGTGTTGCAGTGAACAAGAACTTCTCTCCATTTATTGCATCTCTTCCCTCCAGCTTCCTTTCTTAATGAGATTTGGGCTTGAAAACAGGTGTTTAGGTCATACTTCCAACTTCTAAATTCAGGCTCCCTCTTTCTGACAGCTAGGAATTCATTCCTCCTCACTCAGGAAATTCTTTGCTGCTTCCATTCATCTGTCCCTTCTGAAAACTGGCCAGAGGGACCCCAATTGTTCTCATTGTTGGCATTCCACAGCTATATGACAGACAAGTCTATTTGTAAGGAAAGGGAGATTTTTCACATCCTGTCCTTCTCTTACAGGCTGTCTGTGCCAGCACCATTTCATGCTCAGAACAAGCCATAAATCCAGAGGGGAAGCCTTTTCTAGATGATAACAAACTGCATTTTGTATTTTCTTGGAAATACTTTATTATTTTAAAAAATTGAGTTTAAGAAATGCAGATAGCGGAGGCAGTGTTTCACTTGAAGTTATTCAGAGCACAGCTCCTACAGCTCCAAGTGATAGACTTATGGCTACTAAAGTGACATTAATAAACAAAAAACAGAGACAGGGTAAGGCTTATTAAAAATTACATCTTCCACTGTCTAAACATGAGTTTAATATGAGTCAATGGTGTTTTCACAGCTTGGTTCATAGCTTGACCGTGGTGGTGGTCCATTAAGGAAAGATATAAATAACTGACGTGTCCCTCTAAGTTGCAAAAAGAAGGTCTGCTTTGTGTTATGCCGTGGCTCTGTGGCCAAGGAAAGAGACCCATTATAGTGTGTTCTATGAGCAGGAACATCTAGCTGCACAGGACTGAATGTCTGCAGGGCTGACTCTTTTGTCTATCAAAATATGATTAGTTTAGAAAAATTCTAAAGGAATTATTCATTGGGTTCACAGCCAAGATTTTTCTTTTTTAAATATACACAACTAAAAAAATCAGCTCTGAATGAAAATGCTTCTGAATTAATTATTCACATTTGGACAATTCTGACTTGAAGTATGCATCTTGCTGCCAGACTGAATTGGCTAGTAGTTGAGCAAAGGATTGGGTCATTTTAAAAATTATTCTGTTTCTTAAGAGCAGTTATACCGAAAGTGGGAGCAGGGGAGGTTGAGAAGGGTGGTTCCAGGAATAATCTGCATGTTTCCGAGCATATAAGTAAAATTTTCAGGCTGCATGCTGATGGTTGTAGAATGAGAGCTGGTCTCCTAGGAGATCATGTAAGATATCCCAAACTGCACACTTAAAGAGTTGACTTCAGTTCTCTAAGCATCCCCTTCAAAATAAAAGGTTGCTTGGAGGAAATATGTGCCAATTCCACCAGGGCTGTCTCAACCTTTCATCTTTTAAAGAGTGAGAGAGAAAGTGAGAGAAAAGAAGTAGTCCATTCAGTTGGCCACATAGTCTGAATAATTTTTTTTTTACTGTAGTACAGAGAGCAAATATCCAATAGTAATCTGTACGAGGATTAAAAATCTTGGTACACTAACAATTTTGCCACAGTGTCTGTGTCAAAAATCTTACCAGCTAATACAGATAATCTGTCATCTCTTTGTTTGCTTATTTGTTGCCCTCCCACCCCAGAAGCTGTTTCATTTCAATAGACAAGTAATTGTTGCATAGTTGCTAGTTGGGATAAGGAAACTTTTTGTCTGGGAACTTTATAGCTCCTGTAACAAGGATATCTTTCCTGTATGTGAGTACCCAAGCAACCTCATGCAAACATGACTTGTGATACATAGTACTTGATGCCTGCTGGGAGTGAGGCAGAATGCTCTGTATTGCTCCATAGCCATGCAAACTCAATATACAGAACTACTTGAGGCACAGCATGGATGGCCTCCAGACGACATGCATGCTGTAGCATTCTTTGGCTGGAGGTGATGTTATTTTGCATGAAGAGGCATAGGTGGGGGGCTATTATCAGAGAAATATGGAGGCTTATTTTGTTAATGTACTATCCCCTTGTCGATTGTTTCATTATTACAGCTGATAAACTATACTTAGAAGAAAAAGCTAGAAAAGTGTGCTTGAACTGCTTTTCATATTATGCTCCATTTGGTGAGGTGCAGTATTTCTTGCCTGACCCTAAACTGTTGGGACAAATGAATGGTAGTTCTTCTGAATTACAAATATCTCTCATGTTCAGGAAACAACTATTTTTTTCTTCTCAGAGACGTGAAATGTGAACATCCATGATCCAAGCTAGCTCATCCCTGCTTAGGAGCGTAAAACAGGCATCTTCATGTAATGCTTGGCCTGGTGTCAGGCTAAATAGAAAGATAATGCATTTAACACAGAATCCATGCAAATGCTCAGAGTTAATTTCATTTTTTTGTTACCAAAGACAGAATTTAGATCCTGTTTACAATGCAAACGAGTCAGAGGTATTATAAGTCATAGGCACTGATCTTACATTGAACAGAACATGGATGGAGCGGGATCCATGTGTCACTGTGGCTTGACCCATACCTTCTTACATGTTCAAATCCATACAAGAAAACAACAAAAAGGCATCTGTGTTTATCACAGTACCTACTTATATTAGACAACAACACCATCTAAAAGGCTGCTTAATTTTTTTTTTTAGCTGAGATTTTTCTCCTTTTTTGTGTCTGCATAGATTTCAGTGAAAAAAATCAACCCAATTAGTTTTGTAGTAGCTTGAGGCCATTTCACTTTGATTTCTCAATGCTACAAAGTCTGGATTTCAGATATTGGGAAGCAATTTTTTTTTTTTAATAACTATTGGAGTATAATCAAAATAATGAAAATACTCCCTTAGCTTTGTGGAAAAAAAAAATCTTCTTTAAAAAACCTTCTATTTTTGGTCATGTTTTAAGGCTGACAGCTTCCAGTTGTTCCAGTTGGTCACTGTGCAGCCAGTTGTCAGTCCACAACAAAACCTGAATAAATGGACATTGAATTGGTTCAAAAAAATTTGATCATTTATTTAATAGCTGGATTGATAGTCCTTGATGTGTTATCACTCTTCTCCAAAAAAGGCTTGAAGAGGGTTTTGGACCTCAAACATTCTTAACAATATATGGAGCAGTACCAGAAAGACACAGAGGATGAACTGCCTTCTTTGGAAAGAAGCTTCTTCTGTAACCACGACTTGCCAGACCACCAGGCTAACCAAGAGAGTCCATAGTTCATATCAGATGTCCAGAAAAAAAAAAACCAGCCCTAGTTCTTAAAAGCCCAGTCACCTGGCCCTCAGTCTGCTGGCAGTACGGCTCCCCAAACAAAAACTTTCATGGTTGAAAGAAGCAGAACTCAGGCTGCTCATCAGATGTATTTGGCAAGCCTTCTGTCATCTATAACTTGGTGGGAGAAAGCACCCAGCTCCACAGACAGATGGGATTGGACGCTCCACAGAACATCTGGAGGAATCACCCAGGAGGATACAGTTGAGTCTTCCATAGTTGCAAGCCACTGTATAACAGATAGCTAGAAAGCCTTCCTCTCCTTCCAGATTATAAGGTCTTCCATTTATATTTATTTAGTCAAATGACCCAGTTACCTCTACTGTTCCTGCAGCCACATTTTGAAGAGAAATCGAGTTCCCAATGGATTTCCCTTTCATATTCTATGCACCTACTTGCTTCAGCACATACCATGATAATTACACACACATGCAGGCTTTCTTTCTTTCTCATAATTAGCTAGCTCTAGGCGTTGATCAAGAGGTGCAGATTCCCTCCAGGCACCTCTAGCATTTTAGCAGCATAACTTCCATAAGAAAGATGCAGT